>VMDO01000501.1:0-235647 GCA_007922755.1 Pedetes capensis
GGAAAAGAGGAAAACCCTCCACCAGATGGATTAATACAGTGCCTGCAACAATGGGCTTAAACATAAATAAGATGGTTTGCCTGGCACAGAATCGGCAAGTGTTTCAATCTGCTGTACATAGGGTCGCTATGAGTCGGACTCGACTCGACGGCATCTAACAACAACAACAATAAAATTTAGCTTCATTACCATGGAGATTGGTAAGGATGGGGGCTCTAATGCAAGACTTCCTCTCTTAACAACCATAGACCAAAAGGAGTGGCCCTTAGGTATGTGAACACTTCCAGGTAAACAAGAAGGCACCTGGTAAGACTAGCTCTGAAGAGGAAGGTTGCCACATGTGCTGTCTCCCCTATCAGGCCTTTGGGTACTTACAGGCCTGGTGCCCGGGACAACATTCCTTTAATTGTGACTCTTCACTTTGAGCAGCTCCTGGATTTCATGGCGACCCCATGATACCCTTTTGCAGAATATGTATTTAATTATATTCCATGTTCAACTGACTGGTTCTCCACTTTCACTGCCTAGCTCAATTAATAATATCCTTTTAAACTCACAAGCTACCACATCATCACACACACTTACAGGATGATTTGGTACCAAACTCTTCCTATATATATTTCCCACATATATTCCAAAACTCTGTGAAAGCATGCAGTGGAAATATCCACAGAATATTTATTTGTTGTGACTGTTATTATTTCTGAGTGCTTACTCTGTACCAGGAGGGTTTCTTTTTAATCTATTGACTCATTTAATCTTCACAATAAATCTATGAAATAAATACTTTTACTCTCCTCCGAGTTCCCAGTCAGGAAATCAAAGCACAGAGAAGTTGAGTAAGATGACAAAATATTGCAAAGCTAGAAAGTAGCAAAAGTGAAATTTGAATTCAACCAGTCTGATCAAGATGGCACGCCCATGTTCTTAACAATGAATTTGGGCCTTAGCATGGTGTACCCGTACCAGTTTGTTCTTCACTCTATATATTATCTCATCTCCACATAATTCCTAAGCTCCTGCTCAAGTTACAAAATTCCTTTCTTGTACCATTTCACATCAACAAGCCCACTTGCTATTGGTAGATTCATATGGGAGAATCTTTCCTCTGCTCCTAGGCCTTAACCACAGCATAGGCAATAAATATACAAGGAAAAGTGCAAATAAATATCTAATATGAACACACAGCATAATAATAAATAAAAAATAGCATGCAATGATATGAGAAGCAGACCCTGTACCTACTACTGGCCTTTACTTCCTAGTGAGTGCATGGTATTTTCCCCTAGAAGTATGGACATTTTACACTTGAAGAAGAACTGACTGAAAATGTCTAGAGCCAAACTACCTGGGTGGGAACACCAGCTCCAATAATTAGAAACTGTATGACACAACCAATAGTCTAGGTAAGTTATTTGAACCCTCAGGGTTTCTGCTTCCTCCTCTGTAGCAATAATAAGGCGCCACACTCAGTGCACTGTAAGAATTCACTCATTTAATCCCCTTTTCAAAGTCAGTGAGAAGGCAGTTAGTACCGTGCTTGTGACAGAGTGAATACTCTCAACTGAGCGCATAAAAAGTGTGCATATGCATGCACACAAACAAACACAATTGAATGTACTAAGTAATTTTAAACACAATATCATTTGTCCATAGACATCTGCATTTATTTTTTAAGAAAGAACCTGTCGTTTTCAATTGACACTTGAGTTTTTACTTCAGCCCTGGTGAGAATAGAAGAAGATAGCCTAATGGTCTCTCTTGGAATGAGATATTGACACTGGCAAGTGCTGGGAATCAGGAATTCTTTGGCTGTTTTGGAAAAACTGTTACCTCTAATCTCATCTTCATGAATTAACCAGTTGAAAGCTAGAGGATATATTGAAGGTCAGTGGTCATGTTTAAAAATACAAAAATAAGACAATAAAAAATTTGAGAGATGAAATATAAACATTTATTTTCAGTTCTCATTAAAATATATTTTGTTTTATTTTTCTGTGTGTGTGTGTATCTGTGTGTTTATTTATCAGGACTACATTCAAAGCAGAGCAGTTGCCAGACATCATGATATATGCTTGTAATGCCAGTACTTGGGAGGTTAAAAGAGGAAGATCACAAATTCCAGACCAGTCTGGTCTACACAGTGAGACCTCCATGCCAGCCTGGTCTACACAGAGAGATCTTCAGTCCAGCCTGGTCTGTATAGAGAGCACCCCAGGCCAGCCGGGTCTACATAGCAAGTGCTGTCTCAAAAAAATAAATACAAACAGGCAAACCAAATAGCAATTTGCAGGATCATGAGGGAGGAAGTGAGACCCAAATTTTGTCAGTGCAGCAGGAGGAAGGCTGTGGCTCTTCTTGCCAATGAAGACCCTGACTCCTCTGCCTTCATCAATCACCTGCACAAACTTGACACCCATACGTCACATTGCATCTGGGGAACTAATTTTCCCCTTTACCACTCCATTTCCTCTTGCATTTCAGATAATGTATTACTCTCCACAGACTCAACCATAGTGACTTCAGAGGGTTCTGAGATGTTATTAGTGTGTATGTAAATAACCGTCTTTCAAGTTTGCATTTTTCTTTCAACAATTTCTGAGTAAAGAATACAAAGAAACACTCTCTCTGATCTTTACCTTGTTATTGCAAGTATAAATTATTCATGATAGGCTGAATAATCTTAAATATATTTAGGATAGCCATGGAAATTACAAAGCTACATGATGTGAAGAAAAACCAAACTTGTCACATAAAAAGAGAAAACAGAATAATTCATTGAAGGATGTCACACCAACCCCAGCCTCTCTCACCCTCAAGAGACATTGTATCCTCAAAATGGACATCAAGAAAAATAGGTGAGGAACAGGAGGAGTAGGGGTAAGAGAGAGAAGAAGAAATAGACGGAGTTGAAGGAGAAGAAAAAGAGGAGAAAGATGTTAAAAAAAGAAATGGGAGGAGAAGGAAGGGAATTATTATAACTCACTTTTACAAGTGCTCATTCTTGAAACCCTCCCAGCATCCTGCACTTTGAATTATTACCTGGGAGTAAACAATGACTTCATCTAGTTAATGGCTAGAGAACTATGGAAGTAAGAAAATGACCCTGTACCTTATTTAAGTGTTAAGAAAAATGATCTTTGTCATGGAAGCTGATGATAGTAACAATTCAAAGTGTCTTTCTGACAATACTTGAAGGACCAATTACTACATAAAATGACATACTGATATAAGCATGTAAGTTTGATGGCACAACATTTTTCCTCTTTGCATTTTTGCTTCCTTTGCATATAAAATCTTGTTCAGGAGCTCCTGTATACAAAGGCATACAGGAAATGAGCACTGTCTCTCTGCTCTTAATACCAACTTTGTTTTACTGTGGTTTTTTCTTATTATTTTAATAGATAAACTCACTGAGAGATATCTGGCACGGTCTGAATATAAAGTGTCCTCCACAGGTCATGTGCTTTAAGATTCAATCCCCAGCTGATGGTGCTATTTGTAGAGATCAGGGAACATTGGAAGGTAGGTCTTAAGCTTTGCAGAAGTGATGTCACTGGGGGTGGGCCTTTGGAGGTTTCCCCTCCAGGACCTGTAGCTCCACTCTCTTTCTGCTCCTGGTTGGTCATGCTGTGAGGTCATCTAACACAAGTCCTGCCACCACCATTGCCATGTCTTCCCTGCAACCATTATGGACTGATTCTCTAACTGTGGGCTCCCAATAAACTTCTTCCCTTATAGGTTCATTTGGGTGGATTTTCCTCCTACAGCAATGACAGCTGACTAATACAAGATCTTTAAAAATGGCTGATGATGTCTATCAAAAGGTAGCATTAACAACTGGACTGTTTTTGTGTTGCATAAGGACCTAACAGCAATAGCAACAACATGTAATGAGATAAAACATAAATATCCCCAAAGTGGATTTACTTTGTGTGATTTCTTTTCTACTTTAATGTATGTGAAAGAATAAAATTTCAGAGGACATTGTACTTTTATTATACACCATACAGAGATACATATGTGTTTATAGACATATATTTATGATTATAAATGTGCCTCTCTCTCTCTCTCTCTCTCTCTCTCTCTCTCTCTCTCTCTCTCTCTCTGTGTGTGTGTGTGTGTGTGTGTGTGTCTGTATCTATATATACACCCATGTGTCTGTCAGCTTGTCATGCAGTTGGGGCTTGCATATTGCTATGATGTTGAAAGCTATGCTGCTGTTGTTTCAGATACCAGGAGAAGGCAGCCATGGGGGAAGATTTCAGCTGAGCTTCCAAACTAAGACAGACTAGGGAGACAGATCCTGCAGCTCACTACTGAAACAATTAGCCTTTGAAAATCCTATGAATAGTAGAGGAGCACTGTGCTAGAAAATGAGCCCCACAGGCTGGAAGCTGATTGGCTTCCATGATATGGGTGGCCTCATCCAATCAATGGAAGGCCTGAATAGAATAAAGGCTTATCTATGAGCAAAGGCAGGCAGACAACCTTGACACTCCTGACTGTAATTGTTCCTTGAGTCCCCAGCCTGTCAGCCTACACTGCCGACTTTGGGCTTACCAAGTCTCCACAACTATGAAAGCCAAACCCTTAAGATAAATCTCTCTACATATATGCATCATTTAGTTTTTTGTTTGTTTGTTTTGTTTTTGTTTGTTTGTTTGTTTTGATGGCTGTGTAATATTGAGCTGGTAGGTATCTATATCCGAACCAGTTTCTTCAACTCTAAAATTCCATGATAATCATCTTCTAATAGCTTTGTGGTGAGGGGTAAGTAAGCTGAATCTTCTATATCAATGTAGCAAAATGCAAGTATATATTAAACAAACAGATATTAGGTAATCCTATTATCACAAATGCAAACATACTTTACTTTCACAAAGAGATGTTAATTTCCTCTCATTTAAACCTCAAAATAATCAGAAAGGCAGCTAGTATTAGCATCACTGTTTTACAAAAGAGTGAGAATTAGAGAAATCAAGTGACTTCCAGAAATGACCTAGTGATTAGAAGTCCTCCACATCATTCTGATCTACTCTTATTCCCTAGCAGATTGACTGCTTCCAGAATTACCAGAAATATTCAAAAGAGCTATGAGTTCCAAGCATCCTTTTTGAGACAATGTAAGTGTTTATTCAGCGTTACTGAGCAAAGAACTATATGCTCTATAACTCTAGATGAGAAGATATTTGGTAGAGACTCGTGGATTATAATGACCTCCCATCCTTCACCTTTTGCTGGCATGCCCTACCCATCCCTCAGCACACACAGACAATACCTGGCAAAAGGTAGCTCTTTTACCTTGTATATTATTTAGTGTTGTGTTAAACACCCTACTGAGTCCTTTACATATATTATCTAATTTAGTCATCATAACACACTAAAATTTAGGAACTGCTATTATTTCCACTTTCAAGATGAGGAATGAGCCTGAAGAGTTTTGCCTGAGATCACAAGAGAAATAAGTTGTAAATCCAGAAACCAGTCATGCCATCTCCCAAGTGCTTTTCGGGAAGCCATGCCTACTCCTGTATTGATTCAATTCCTCCAACATATATTTATTGAGACTTACTATTGTGCAGCATCACATCAGGCCAGGTATTGGGTGTCCAGGAAAGTACAAAAGAAAGAGGCAATATCCTGGCTCACATGGAGCCCATGCCACAGTATATACAATCTCAGGAGGGCAATATCACCGTTATGGGCTAAAAGTTGGTTATGAGGGGACAAAATATTCATTCTTTTTGTATACTCCGTACATAGTGTATTTATGGAGTCAGGCAATTGGGGAAAAATGTCTACCAAGGCTCCTTAGGAGAATGATAATGAGAAACTGATTGAGAACTACTGCTCTCAAGTGAGTCACATATATTACACAATCCCAAAGTAAATACAGAACAAACCCATATGTACCATAAAGCAACACAAAGTGGCATAAAAGCAAGTTAAAACATCAATCTCATTGTGTCTAGAAGGTCAGGGGAAATGTCTCTGCATAAGTGACTTTTAAGTTGAAACCTGAAAGATGAGAGAATTAGCTGGAAGAGTTTCGTACTGTGGGAACAGCATGTGTGAAGGTCTTGAGGGGTTCACTAGTCAGGGCTCTCCAGAGAAACAAAACCAAAGGATGCATATATGTAGAGAGAGAGATTTATCTTAAGGGTTTGGCTTTCATAATTGTGGAGACTTAGTAAGTCCAAAGTAGGCAGTGTAGGCCGACAGGCTGGAGACTCAAGGAACAATTGCAGTCAGGAGTGTCAAGGATGTCTGCCTGCCTTTGTTCATAGATCAGCCTTTATTCTGTTCAGGCCTTCCACTGATTGGATGAGGCCACCCATATCATGGAGGCCAATCTACTTTACTCAAAGGCTACTACTTTAAATGTTAACCTCATTAAAAAAAAAAAAAAAACCTACTTTCACAGACACATTCTGAATAATGCTGGATCAAATATATGGGCACTGCAGCCCAGCCAAACTGATGCATGCAATTAACCATCAGAGTGGTCTTGGGATTTTGGAGGGACATAAAGAAAACAATTTGGCTGGAAAATGAGTGAAGAAGGGCATGGTGCAGTGTAAGAATATAAAAGCAGCAGAGATAGGTTTTTGTGGCCTTGTAGGCATAATGAAGATGAGAAGCTATTTTAGTAGTGAAGGAAAGCCATTGAAATATTAGGAGAGAGCAGACCTGATTCACTTTACTGTTAAGACATACTGATGGAGGATGAAGAAGCCCATGAAGCAAAGCAGTCTGAAACTCTGCACTGCATAGTTATGGTGACCTAGGCTAGAATAGTGGGCTTGAGGTAGGGAGCAATGTGAAGGTTCCACATAGATTTGGAGAGCAGGCCCAGGGGGATTTGTGATTGAATGGACGTATGAGTGAGAGAGAAAGAATCAAAGCTTATTCCCAGATGTCTGTAGTTCTTCAAGAATGTCCTTAAACCTCAATCTCTGAGTAAAGTTCTCCCTGATCTTATTCATGTTTGGTTTGTATATGTATTGTGACACTTGTAATATTATGTTTTTCTCATGTCTATTGCCTGCATCTGTAGCCCTGTGGCATCCAATCCCGTCAGATCTTGGAAGCTAAGCAGGGTCGGGCTTGGTTAGTACCTGGATGGGAGACCGTCTGGGAACACCAGAAGCTGTAGGCTTGGGAGAAGGACCTGGAAACCCCCTCCCAAAAATCAATCTGCCGTTGAAAACCCTATGAACAGCAGAGAAGCACTGACAATAGTGTTTCCCCTGTTGTACAGAGGGTCGCTCTGAATCAGATACCAACTCAACAGCACCTAACAACAACAACAACAACATGTCTTTTACCCCAATTTGTTTATCACTGCCAAGGCTTATTTACCTTTGCAATTGACACAGATTCTCACTAAATGCCAAAAACATGCATGATAGTAGAAAGCAGGAAGAATTAGAAATTCTAATTCTTTCTTTGACCTTTATCAGGAACCTAGTACTTATACAACTTTTAGCTTGCCATCACTGAGCTTCAGAGTACTTGACCTGTTTCATTGGATGAAAGTATACTTGTCTTATGAACTCTTCATTGTTGCTTTATCATATAAGACAATATAAATGAGATGTACAGAGAGAAACTACCACTTAGCCACCACCAAAATTGCATTATTTTAAAAAATAAACAGTGACTACAGCAGTATATTGACAGGGAACCACTAAAAAATCAAGCCAGATTCAGAAGAGAGAGTTGAACCAGGGACATCATTGCTGATGTCAGATGGATATTAGCCAAAAGCAGAGAATGCAAGAAAGATGTCTATCTATGTTTTGTTGACTATGCAAAGGCACTTGACTGTGTGGATCATAACAAATTATGGATAACATTGTGAAGAATGAGAATACCAGAGCACTTAATTGTACTCATGAGGAATCTGTACCTGGAACAGGAGGCAATTGTTCAAACAGAACAAGGAAATACTGCCTGATTTAAAGTCAGGAAAGGTGTGTGTCAGAGCTGTACCCTTTTACCATACCTCTTCAGTCTCTGTGCTAAGCAAACAATCCAAGAAGCTAGACTTTATGAAAAAAAAACTGTGGCATTAGGATTGGGAGGAAGATTCATTAACAACTTCCATTATGCAGATGACATAACTTTGCTTGCTGAAACTGAAGAGGGTTTGAAATATTTACTGATGAAGATCAAAGAACACAGCCTTCACCATGGATTGTGCGTCCACATCAACAAAACAAAAAATCCTTACAACTGGGTCAGTAAGCAATTTCATGATAAATGGAGAAAAGACTGAGGATGTCCACAATTTTGCTTTACTTAGTTCTACAACCAACACCCACAGAATCAGTAGTCAAGAATAAAAAGATGCATTGCATTGAGAAAAGCTGTTGGAAAAGACCACTCTAAAGTGTTGAAAAGGAAAGATGTTACACTGAAGACAAAGGCATGTTTTACTTATACCATGGTATTTTCAGTCTCATCATATGATTAGGAAAGCTGGACATTGAATAAGGGAGACAGGAAAAGAATTGATGGTTTTGAATTGTGGTCCTGGAAACGAATATTGAATATACCATAGATTGCCAAAAGAACCAACAGATTCATCCTAGAGGGCAACCAGAGTGCTCCTTGGAAGCAAGGATGGCTAGACCACATCAAATGTATTTTGGACATATTGTCAGGAGGGACCAATCTCTGGAGAAGGACATGATGTTTGGGAGAGTGATGGGTCAACAACAAAAAAGAAAATCCCTAACTAGATGGATTGACAGTGTCTGCAACAATGGGCTTAAACATAAAAAATGTTTGCATGGCACATTGTCAAGTAGTGTTTCATTTTGTCATGCATAAGGCCCTTACGCAACAGTACCTAACAATACCAACAAACACCAAAAATAAACCTACAAGTTTAAGGACATTTAACAGACTTTCATTTCCACTTATTACATGAATAAGCCATTAATTTCACATTTCACAAAGAACATCCTTCACAGTATGTAAAAGTCATAGACAAAAATGAAGATCAAGGCAACTTGGGATTTTCAAAGAAATTAACTGTTCATAAGCCTAGAAAGAAAGAAAAACCAACAAATGTGGTTAAATATTTCTATTCATCAGGAACTATTCTCTTTCTCTTCAACTAAGTGTAAACACTTTGAAAACAAACATTTTTGTTCCTATATACCTTATGTTTTCAAGGTACTCTGTCTTATTTGATTGAGATTATGTATTATGAAGTAGGTAAAAAATACATAGTCCTATTTTATATTTTGAAAATTAGAAATATTAAATAACCTTCAGAAAGTAATGGGTTAATATTGGGGTCCAGATTCACAATTAATGTCACTAATTCCCTAACTCAAAATTGACTGTAACCTCTAAATATTAGAAAATTTGGAAAAATATAGTGGACTATAGTTTGCCATATTTGAAAATAACATAAGAAAATGACTTCATACAAGAATTGAGCATTAAGGATGAAATATAAGTATATTCTATTCATATCCTTGCTCTCATCTTTTAATTAAGATCATCCAAAGTGGACATTTCTACAAGTTCCTGTAATGACCATAGTGTGTATTCTGGACTATTCCTCTATACATACACTCATCATATGCTTGTATAACCCACTACAGGTTTAGCATTTCTTAGAAGTAAACAATAAAGTACTATATATTGTTATAGACTAAAGAAAATCAATAAGTAACCCTTAAGGAATAATATCCATTTTACTTGCCAATAGCAATACATTGTCTATAAAATGTTTTTCTCAGGAATATAAAACTTGAGGATCTACTTCTCCAATGTTTTCTGAAAACTGAACATATTAAATTCTTATACTTAATTCCCATCACACACATACAAAAATACAGATGAACACACAAAATCCCATAAGGGGAAATAATCTTTAAATTCATATAAGCAAGATCATTTTTAAAGCCCCCAAGGTATGTACTACCACTATCCAAGTTTGTGATTTCCTAAAATTGTTCTGAATTCACCAAATAAGCAGCCTATACTCAAGATCAATCTTCAGAATCATTCTTAGAATGTAAACCTTTCTTACAAATAAAGTTATTCACAGGTACTTTTGATGTCCAAATCATTCTGCTATTAGTCAAATCAGTAGTACAATCAATTGGGTCGTTCTATCATCAACAATTGAGCTCGAATAATAATTTGCACCTGTCGCACATCTGCTTGAAGAAAGAAGTTCTAGGAACAAATACAAGATCAGAACTAAGATTTTTCTATTCCTGATGTACTTCCAACACATACCACATATTCTTCTCCTATTGTTATTTTTAAACATTTTGAAAAGTGGTTAACATTGAACGTAGCCCTATGTACTTTATACAAAATCCAAGATGATATTCAGAGTGCTATAAGTACCTGGAAGAAAAAATCTGGCCCTTTGTTGTAATAAACAATAATCTAATTTTCTCTGACAAATCCTGGAAGCTCACAATAGTCATTTGTTCAATCGTGCATTCACTTCAAATTCTAGTTCACTTGATATCTTCTCTTTCTATTGAAAACATGCATGAGAATGGAAAAGCTAGTAGTCTACTATCTCTGGAAGAGAAAACCAAAGGCTTTGGCCAATTCACAGCTAATCTCAAATCTACAGCCCTATAGCCCTCTAAACACCTAATAGAAATTGTACTCTTATAACAAATTAGAGATATATCAAAGATGATAATGCAAAATGACATGTTTCTAGATTTATTTTTTAAAGATTCTGAGAAATCTATAAGAAAAATTTAAAAATTTAAAATGTTTTAGGAATGAGCTATTTGATCAGTTACTTGCCAACTATTACTTCCTCTAATTTCTGACAGACATCCTCTCTGTTCATTATGAAGAACTATTATACTGCATATGTTTAGGAATGGAAATTGATTAGCAAACTCAAATGCTATTATCAACTTAAAGTTTTACTTCCAGTCTTAGCTTAGAAAGATAGAATCAAACTCTCATTGAGCAGTGAAATTAGTCCCCCTCTACTCCTCTTACATAAAATTATAGCACTAATGTGGAAGAAAATTTTTCTGAACATTTCATCCAGCCTAATTTTAAATTGCCAATGACAGATAATGTGGTTTTCTAAAGTCACAGTATTACCTAGAAATTTTTTGCATTTCTTTTTTATTCTTTTCCAAGTCAATGTTGCTGACTTCTTGTCTACAAAATTTGGTTTACTTTACTTAGTAACTTGGAGATTTGGCCAACAACCAACTTACTTGAAAATAAGTTACATACTTCCTAAAGTTAAATTCAGAAGATCTCTGTAGAAGGTATCTTGTTGTTGTTGTTGTTAGGTGCTGTGGAGTTGGTATCCGACTCATAGCAACCCTATGTACAACAGGTAAAACACTGATAGTATTGGACACCATAGTGCTACAGCTGTAGGAATACAAGGTATATGTGCCTTTAATTCTGTGTGAATTTTGCAACCAACCAATTAACCCAACTAACTTAAAGGTTATTATAAAAACTAAAACAGGGAAATGCCTACTCTTATGGAAACTGAAAATGTGTGTTTGTACATACAGCCATGCCTTGTGTAATGAGGAGGATACATCCTGAAAAATGTGTTGCTAGGCAACTTTTGCCATTGTGTAAACATCATAGAATATACTCACACCAAGGAAGATGAAATAGGTCAATCACTCTACATGGCCTCTTGATCAGTCAAGACATAAGAAGCTTACTGTCTGATAGTAAATTTGTTTAAAAGTAGAAGGAGAACACTCCAAAATAATAAAAATTATAGTATAGTAAATACATAAAAGGGCTGGGATTTAGCTCAGTTGGTAGAGTGCTGTGCTGCAGTCTCTGAGGTCCCAAGTTCAATTCCTAGCACCGCAAATATGGGAGAAGGACCTGGCAATCCACTCCCAAGGCAATCCCAAAACAGTCAGCCATTGAAAGCCCTATGAGAGTCGCTATGAGTTGGTTACCGACTGGATGATACCTAACAACAACCTAAATACATAAAAGAGGGACATGGTCTTTCATTATAATGAGAAAGTATTACGCACAGTAGTGGTACATAATTGTATATGTGATGCTTTTATACAGCCAACAGCGTGGTAGACTTGCTCACACCAGCATCACCACAAATACTTGAGCAACACATTATGCTATGGCACTATGAGGGTTATGACATCGCTAGGTGACAAACATTTTTCACCTCCATAATAATCTTATGGAATAACTGTCATATAGGCAGTCCATTATTGGCCAGAATGGTATGTGGTACATCTATGTGTGCTTTATATATTTTACTTATATCTATATACAAATTTATGTACATGTACCGGGAAATATTCTGGATATCATTTTATTCATTCACTTTTTCATTTAGGAGATATCTATTGAGTGATAATAACACTCATCTATCAGTGAGCTAGCTGGGGATTAGCTCAGTTGGTAGAGTGCTTTTGCACTCTCTCTGAGGACTCGAGTTTGATCCCCAGCACAACAAAAATGGGAGGACGTGACAGTCCACTTCCAAAGCAACCAGCCATTGAAAACCCTGTGAGTGTTTCTATGAGTGGGACGCAACTCCAGGGCACCTAACAACAACAGTCAATGAGCTATTGCCATAGAAGTGCTGCTCAAGAAGATATCCCAAACAGTAGTTTTAAACAATCCTCATTTAGTATGACAGCTCATGTGTCTGTAGGTCACTGGGTTGGGCTCAGCTGCTTTCATTTGCCTTGCTTAAGTGTCTGAAGGCTGGCTAGCTCCCTCCTGCATATACAGTTGAGCTAAAAACTTGTGACACGAGCAAAAGCACAAGAAGTAAAGCAAAAACATGCAAAGGCTTTTGGAGGTGTATTGGCCTCCAATCCAGTCAGATCTCTGAAGCTCAGCAGGTTAGGTCTGGTTAGTACCTAGATAGGAGACCACCTGGCAATATTGAGTGCTTTAGGTTTGGGAGAAGGACCCAGCAGCTCACTCCCAAAATAATCAGCCACCAAAAATTCTATGGATAGCAGAAATGCACTGACATAGTGCCAGGCATGGCACAATGTCAGCGAGTGTTTCATTCTGTTGTACACAAGGTAATTATAAGTCAGACTCGGCAGCACCTGACAACAACAACATGCTCAGAGGTAACATGCAGTCCCTTCTGCCATATACTATGGACTATTCACATGGAGTGGGGAAATAGATTTGACCTCTCTAGGGAAAGGAAGTGTTGTAAATCTCATGGCATGAGGTGTGGATACAGAGATGCATAAAGAATTGAGGCCATAGATGCAATCTACCAAAAATCCCAATACCAAAAATCCCTTAGATATGAAGTCTGCTGTAGTTGTCTAAAGAAATACAATAATGATCTGGAAAATTAGTACTTTTAAATTTTTGTTTCAGTATCTAATTGTCAAAAGACTTTTCCTCATCTAACACAGCTAATAAATTCTTGTGTGTTTGTGGGTAGAAAGAAATGTTCTACTGATGCATAAAATCAGGAGAGAAATGAACTGATTCCCTTTCTTGCTTGCCTCTGAGCTCTGTAGGACAGTACAAAACAGGGACCCCTCCTCTGCCTCTTTCTCACTGTTTACATCCTTCCAGACTGATAGAAATACTTGATGAGCCTCTCACTGTTGCTTTCTCTAAATTTGCCAACTCTGATCCCATACAAGGATGTCCCATGGAGTGACTGCAAGGATCTTTATCCATTTTAGGAACCTGACAGCTGAAATAACAGAATGGAAATCCAAGTTTTTCTAGCATGAAACCCATGTCACTTCAAGTCCTCATTTCTCTCCTTCTGCTTAAACATAGTTCTACAAGGGAAAGCCCCTGGAGACTGCCAGTCCCTGACATACTTGCCTTAGATCGAAAACTGACAGATGCCACCCAGGATTCTGCGTGCAGCTCCTGCCATCAAGCCTTGCTTTATGCTGACTCAATTTCAAATGAGCCATGAAGTATTACATTCTCAAGAAGTGGAATATCTTTGACTGGCTTTTTCGGCAACACACCAGCTGAAGTCACTGAAGAAACAGCAGAAGCAGTCATAATGGATTCAATGCTGTGTTTATAACTTGGAAAACAACTGTCACTTTGCATTTTGAGAATTATTTAAGAACATGAAGCCTGAATGCTAAGGTGTTTAAGAGCAAGATGTTATCATAGGCACAGGCAAGTTAATTTCTAACCAGAGCAGAAAGCATTTGTAATCAAATGCTTACTTAATACAAGTCCCAGGTCCCACCACGGGTAGAATTGTGTAATTGATGTTAGGATGTTCATTTGTGAGTTGGCTCAAAATGCGTCTCCTGTTAGCTATTTCTTTTCATCTTTCTAGCATTGTGTGTATGGTGTGTGTTTTACTATCTAAATTTAAAGATGCACATGACACTTAACTCTCAGTGGAAAATGTTTTCCAGCTGGCCTAGACCATCAAATGCAAATATGAAAATTCAGCTCAGCACACTTCTGATATTATAATTGGCATGTGTGAAAAATGAATTCCAACATGAAGTTATCATCTGCAGCTCCAATAGAAGCTGATAAAATGTTTAATAGACTTTTAATAGAGCTTTTGAGCCGCAGATTAGAAAAAAGCAAGCCACCCCATGTGATTCAAAAAAGATGGGGAATGAATCACTGGCAGTGTGAGGCTTTCCAAAGAAAAGGACACACAGGAGGTTTTTATGGAGTTCACTTATAGATTTGATGAAAGCCTCCCTCAACTCACAGCTTTTGTTAATAACTTTCCTCAATAGAGAGGCAGAGTCACTAGCTAGGAAGAAGTAGAGACAATCTTGTAGAAACAGGCAAGATGCTAAGAGATGGGCTAATACAGAAAGCTCTTAGTGTTAAAAATATGTGTTAAAGATGAGCGTGGTGGCACAGACTGCAACCCTGGTGACTCAGGAGGCAGAGACAGAAGGATTGCAAGTTCAAGGCCAGAGTGAGTCTGCACTATTTAGTGAGATTCTATCTTGAGACAAAAACAAAATGAGAAAAGTATCTGGGAGTACAGCTCAGTGCAAACCCTGTCCAAAGTCCTGGGTTCAATCCTCTCACTACCCTCCAAAAAATGTGTTAAATCCTTCTGCATTCTATTTAAAACAACCAGCAAGGGAAATATTATTTAAAACCTGGATTCTGGAATTAGAAAATGAGAAAATTCAAGGAAAAGGATAAACTTTCAATTTAATAATTGCTCTCATTGCAGCATTCTTTCTCAAAACAGACAAAATTAACACTTCATTTCTACAACTAATCATTATTATTTGAAATGTGAATGATGTAATCTCAGAATACTATGTATTCTGGTTGGCAGAATGATGCTTTTTAATTCCCAAAGATATCTATGTCCCATGTCCTAATCCCCAGAGTTTGTGAATATGTTGCTTTACGTGGATTTTTGTAGCTCTGATTAGGGTTACATGTCTTGACAAGGGAAGATTATCCTGGGTTACTTGGGCAGGCCCAATCTAATCAAATGAGTCTTTAAAAACAGATTACATTTCCAAGCAGAAGAGGTGTGGAGGGAAGAGTGGTCAGAGAAATGCTATGTTGCTGGTTTTGAAAATTTGTTTACTTTGCTAAGGTTACCATAACAAAACACCACACACTGTGTGTCTCAAACAGCAAAAATGTGTTTCTCACAGTTTTAGAGGCTAGACGTCCAAGGTCAAGGTATTTGGCAGGCCTGGGTTTCTCCTACCACCTCTCATATGTGGAGGGCAGGCTCCTCCTCACCATATCTTCATATGGCCATTCCTGGGAGCATGCTCATCCAGGGTGCCTCGTCTTCTGCTAGCAAGGACATCAGTCATATTCAACTAAGGCCCATATAATGGCCTCATTATTCACCTTTTTAAAATCTTAATCTCCAAATATGGTTACATTCAGAAGCATCGGGATTTGTGACTTCAACATGAATTTTGGGCAACATAACTCAAAATGTAACATAGATGAAAGAAGGGAATCATGAGCAAAAGAAAGTGGGTGGCCACTATACACTGGAAAATAAGGTCTGTCCCTTTAAGCCATTAAATGTCAGGAGGGTTTGTTTCTCAGAAACAGCTTGCTAATAAACCTTCTTGGCAAATGAAGTCATGTTCTGGCAAGTGAAAGAAGGGCTAAGATTCAAATCCCAAACACTCTCAGTTTCAACTTGGGGACTGAGAGCTCATGAAAGGTGGCAGAACTTATATGAACTGTCCCATAATACATACATACAGTATGCATTGCCTAGTAATACTGACCATGATAATAATAGTATCAGGCACTTGCTATGTGTCTGGAAGTATGCTAATGATGTCCCTATGATATTTCATTTAATCCTCATCACAAACCCAAATGGCAGATTATTTACTATTCTTATTTTATAGGTAAGGAAATCCTCTGAGTTAGAAGCTTAACCTGGTCACACCCAGCTGGCCACCTGACACTTGAGCACTTCAAGAATATCTTTCAGTTAGTAAAAATACATCTTGTGCATGAATACACTGTTATTTTGCAAATGTGAGTGATGTTTTTGTCATACATAAAGTACAAAGTCACTTATGGTGCTTCTGACTGTAAAATAGCATTTAAATGTTAGTTTGTTTTTACATTAAAATTTCACTTTTATATTCAAGTAACTGATTGATCACTTTATTATCTTTCTAGTGTCAATTATGTAGAGCCAGATAACTAATACTCACTAATTCATGCACATATATTTATCCAACAGAGAATTATTAATCTCCTATTCAAAATTATCTTTACTAGGATGATATCTTATAGATTATTAAATTCCTCCTTCCTAAATTTATAATGGGTGAAGGACCTGGCAACCCACTCTCAAAAGTCAATCCCCCATTGAAAACCCTATGAATAACAGAAAAGCACTGACAATAATGTTTCACCTGTTGTATGTAGGGTCGCTATGAATCAGACACTGACTGGATGGCACCTAACAACAAGAAATTTGTAGATTTTTTTGATAGTCTAAAAGTACATAAGTCTGCAGCCATATCACTGTGACGTCTGATCCCATCAGATCTCGGAAGCTAAGCAGGATCTAGCCTGGTTAGTACTAGGATGGGAGCCCATCTGGTAATACCAGATACTGTAGGCTTGGGTGAAGGACCCAGCAACCCATTACCAAAAACCAATCCACCACTGAAAAACCCTATGAATAGCAGAGAAGCACTGACAACAGTGTTTCACCTGTTGTACAAAGTGTGGCTATGAGTCAGACAGCTACTCCATGGCATCTAACAACTACAAACGTATATAAGTTGGCCAAACACTACAGATATGAAGTAGTTTTACAATTATATCTATTATTTAATTTGACTGATAAACACATGAAGCACAGTACTAAGAATTTTAAATGTGTTGTCCCCTCTGTCCCTTCAAACAACCCATAAAGTATTATAAACATCATTTTACCAGTGAGAAAACTGAGTCACCAAAAAGTTCAGTAAAGTTCACGTGGTCACACATTTATAAGAGACGGAACTGGGAGGCAAGCTCAGAAATATTCCAGATCCCGAAATGCCTCTCAAATATCATTCATGTTTTGAATATCTACTGCAGGGCAATATCCCAGATTAGCTTTGCTACTAGAACCTGCTAAGGAAACTTGTTAGAAAAAAATGTGTATTATTCTACCTTTATTTTTTATTAATGAAAAATCATTACTTCAAAATATGCCTTAAGGCATTTAGTGGAACTTAGGTGTGCATTGTATCCTCCATTTGGTTTTCAAACGTATGTATCAATTTTGGAAAGAGTGTTGTGATTTTTTAGCTACTAATCTATAGTTAGATTAGTATACCAAATAAAATGTTCAACAGCATCTTCATTGAATTTGGATAGCATGCTACACACTTGGCTGCTCTATCTTCCATACAATAATTCACTTCCTATTTCCATTTTCTGGCTGAGTTTCACTTGTTAAGCATTTGAAGACCTGTTTAATGTTTTTGAAGGTATTCCTACCTGCAGCAACTTTAACTCTTCAGTCAACCTTGTTAGGTGAAGAGCAAGCAGAAAGAATGGAAAACAGTCAAGTTAACTGAGATCATCTCTTTTGATTTTTTATTTTTAAGCACATCACTAGCCTTTCTACTTTAAAATCATTAACCTTATGCTAATATATTAGTTACATCACTATTGCATGTTTTAAAAGGCACATTATTAATTCTAATATGCTACTCTGGCTGGTGGTAAAAGCTTCACGGTTAATGGAAGCAAATGAAGACATCACAAGAGAAAAATCTTATCTGCATATGTTGTTGGACTGGAGCTGATGGGATTTGTCCCCCTCCTCCAGATGTTTTGAAAATAACTTTTTTCCCAAATGTGTTCTCCATACACTCAGCTTGATTTGGTCTGAGTGATAGACTGCAGATTATAAAATTGATGAATGTCTCCCCTTTTCCATGCTCTCACAAGATAAACTGGATAAACATGACAGCTTTGAGAAATTGATATATTTTATTATTCAGATAAAAAGGGGATCTTCTTGTCAAATTCTTTTGCCATAGCTGTTCTTTCCAGGATGAGATCATTGTCTATATTTATCTTAATCAGTCCTCTACCTTAGTAGGTAAATACAATAGTGTATTAAATGTAATGACAGGATTCTGTAGCCCATAATGTGTCATGAGTACTCCAAAGCGCTTGGGAAAATAAAGATCTAGAATATATAGCACTTTAGAATTACTGCGGATGAAGAGTTATAGCAGATTCCATGGGCATCATTCCTAGTATTAAAAAGTCCTATTGTAGTCAACACACAATGAATTCAATACTTCTGCTCAGAAATAACTTCAAGGTTTCCCTTACCTAAGGAATGAATCTTTTTCTAACTCTCAAATGCCCTGAAATGAGTCCATTTCTCTCCACTTTCCTTCATGGACTTACAGGAATGAATGAATAATGCACCCCATTTTAAAAAAAAATCTCAAATCTCCTAGTTTATGTCTCTGTTTCAGAAAATACAATAGTCTATTCTGTAGTAAAAACGTCTTCCTTCATAGAGATACCTGCCAAAAGTCACCTTGGCCAGGCAGGGGTTTGCATGAGAAAAGCAAATCTGGAGGAAAGCCCAGGCCTCATGTAAAGACATTCCAGTCCCCAATCACAGTCTGTGTTTCTAGGTGGGCACTGAAGCAAGGTATGAAAAACTAAATGTTGACTTTTATAAGAAAGGGCATGATTTTTTTAGACATCTGGCTTAAAGTTTTAGACATTCTGTAATCCAGACACATACCAAAAAGGTGCCTGTGGTCTGAATGTGCTGCCTGTGTGTGACTTATATTGTAAGTCTGATTTTCTGATTAGCTCTCCTCACCCCAGTGGATTGTATTTCCCTCCCTCTCCTGAATTCTCCTAGCATTTCATACCTCTATTTTTGTGTTTCTCTTATTTTGCCTCACCACTACAGTAAATTTAACCTTTATTGGTAGGTCCATGTATTTATAAGTAAGCATTCAGCCAGTAAGTGACATAAACATCAAGTTATTTATTACGTATCCTAAAAGAGATTCCATTATAGGGTATCTGTAATTTGAGTCATTTGAACAACTTAAAGATAGCATGAAGAAACCAGATTATTTCCACCTTTTTTGCTTTCCCACTAATTTAAATGAACATAGTTCTCCTCTATACAACAAATAAATATAGCTTTTCCAGGCACCAAATCAAAAAAGTGAAAATATCCTATGTTCCTCTGTTTCTTTTTATCAATGAAGAAATTTCCCAGAAGCCTCTGAATCCAATTTCGCCTTTGCCAACCTAAAGTCATATGACCTCCCCACTCTGCCAATCTCCATCCCCCCAAAAAATACCAGGATGGGTTTGGACTAATGTCAATCTCACCTAAGTCATATGATAGAGAAGGAGCCTTCAGAACAAAATAGGTCTCTCCCAGGCAAGAAGGGAAGTAATGCTCACGTGATCTTTAACCACCTGTGTCTACAAAAAATGTCCTACCAGACTGTATTCTTGGGAATAAGGACTATATTCCTGAGTGCTCAGGCCAAGAAAGATCTGGTAAGAACATGAATTAAGCAGTAGGAATGGAGACTATGAATTAATGTATTGTTAATGCATGGTGACACAGAACTTGACATCTAATAAAGATTGAATGAATATTTGATTGAACAGATCTGAGAAGTCTCTTTAAGAGAGTTATAGCCAGACCATTATGAGATAAAAAAGGAAGGAGTAACTTTTCTGGACCAAATGTCTTTACCATAGAGGTAATACATCAAAATCAACAGTTGTCATGACATAAATCTATTTTTAAGTAAATGCATTTGTCTTTCACCTCCATTACCAGTGGAAGACAAACATATATGTCAACACTACTGCAAGTCCCAGCCAAAATTTACCATTCTTCTGTTGAACTTCCCTAGGGGCACACAACTTAAATATATCTCTTTATCTAAAAATAATAATGATTGGAGCTAGGGTGCCGTGACCCTCTTCTGTAATCCTAGCAATTAGGGAGGCTGAGGCAGGAGGACAAGTTCAAGACCAGAAGCAACCTGAAAAACTTAGTGAGACCTTTTGTCAAAATAAAAAATAAAAAGAACGTGGAGGTGCAGCTCAGTGGTACAGCACTTGCTTACCATGTGTGAGGCCCTGAAGTCAACCCCCGAGTACTGGGGGGGGAAAAAAAAAAGATAGTTAACTAACAGGAAAGCAAAACCACATCCTATTTTCCTCTAAATATTGAGATCTATGCACTATTACAAAAAGATAAATTAATAAGCCTGTAATATTCTTGATATTTTGCAAATACCTGTCCTGCCCATCTCTCCAGAGGAATGTCTTTGAGATCACGGTATTTTAGGAGCTTTGGAGTACAGAGATTTTTGGTTCCTTGCCTCAAGCTTTCCTTACACTGTCCATTTTCTCACAGACTGATGTGAATAAAGATTGCCACTCCACTTCAGCCTGGCATTTTTCTTCTGAATGATATTAGGATTCGGTAATCAGATCAATTTGTTGTTAATCTGAAGGAATTTTCTTTTCAGAGACTTGTCAGATCCATTTGTGTCCTTTGAAATCACTGTAATTGACCCAGCAGAAGTAAAATGCAGAACAGCACCTGTCTTCTCACAGAGAAGGCAATCGAGGAAAAAGTGAATGGTAGTCAGAGCAGAAAGTGTGGCTCTGTTTCCCTGTGAGAGTCTTCCTATTATGATGGATGCCGGTAGACTCTCAGAAGCTTCCCTAGCTCAGGTGCCAGCTAGTGAAAGTGTCCCCATGAAATATGCACAGATAACCACTAACAATAGAACATAACAAAGAATCACAGCCCCTGGCTGAGCAGTTGGCAGGCAGGGGGCGCTGATTGGCATCCCCGTGAGGGAGGGGATCTTGGACCTTCCAGCCATCCCAGGGTGCCAGATGACAACAAGAGGCAGGAGAAGTGCCAAGTCAAGAACCATGGAAATAAGATAGCCTTATTGTTTGAAACCTCTATGTTCCAGAGTAGAACAATATTGTTGTTGTTAGGTGCTATTGAGTCGGTATCCAACTCACAGCAACCTATATACAGCAGGCAAAACACTATTGTCAGTGCTTCTCTGTTGTTCATAGGGTTTTCAATGGTGGACTGATTTTTGGTTGTGGTTTCCTGGGTCCTTCTCCCAACAGTCCAGTTGTGTCCAACTCACAGAGACCCTTATAGGGTTTTCAATGGCTGATTGTTTCAGGATTGCCTCAGGAATGGGTTGCTGAGTCTTTCTCCCATTTTTGGCAGTGCTGAGAATTGAACTCTGGATCCCAGACACTGCAGAGCAACGCTCTACCAACTGAGCTATACCCCAGCCAGAGTAGAACAATAGGTAGCTGTAACACAGAAATCATAGCCTATAAGAAATCAGGAGGGTTAAATGAGGCTGCTACTAACACACCATCTTGTACTAAGAGTTGCCTCTACCTCCAAAGTCCTTTTTTGTCTGGTTCCAAGATATGTTTGGTCTCACAGTGCTATGGACTACATGTTTGTGAGCCTGAAAAATTCATATGCTGAAATCCTAATTCCCAATGGGGTGATATTTGAAGATAGGACCATTGGGTGATAATCAGGGTTAGATTAAATCCTGAGGGTAAGGCCCTCATGAGATTAGTGGCTTGAAAAGAAGAGACACAGGGTCACTTTCCTCCATGGGAGAACACAACACAGAGTTGGCCATCTGCTGCCCTGAAGAAGGCTACTGCCAGAACCTGGCTACCCTGTCACCCTGAGCTCAGACCTTCAGCCTCCAGAACAATAAGAGATAAAGTTCTGTTGTTTAGAAGCCACTCAAGTCACTGTAATTTCTTATAGAAGCCCAAACAAACACACACAGTAAAATCCCTTTATGTTCAAGATGGCTTCTGTTCTTTGTGACAACTAATTAACCAACATTAGGAAGTGACAAGGTCTAGGCCAAGGTGTACTGGTTAAAAGCCCTGGGCTGTAAAAGTGAAGAAGACTTTGTCCAGGTAAGACCCTGGATCCTGAGTAAAAACCCAAAGGAACTAAAGCAAAAGAGAAGCCTAAAGGAGCAGTAGGAGAGGCAAGGCAGACAATGCCAGCCTCCCAAAATGACACAGCAGCTGCTCAGGTCTCTCAGCTCATGAGTTCTGCCAGCTGGGATCAGGGTTGAGGCTGTATGCAGACATGAGGTGACACTGATATCTCAAGGAAAACAGACAGGAAGAGACACTACCCAAATCCTGCTCCACCACTGCCACAGCCAGCCCCTAGAGAACTTCGATGAGTTTAAGTAGCAACAGGAAATGAAAGTAAAAGAAGTGAAAACCTCAGAGTTGTCCTTTCAATCCAGGGATTATTCAGGTATGTGTATTATAATTCAGTGTATAGGTTTTAGCAAGTTAGAGTCTGTTGTAGTTTGGATCTTGAATGCCTGTCAAAGGCCCATCTATCAAAAGTTTGGTCTCCAGCCCAAGACCCTGGCGGGAGGTGATAGAACTTTGAAGGAAGAGCCTAATGGGAGGAAGTTAGGACATTGGGGGTATGTCCTCAAAGAGCATTGTGGGACTCCAGCTCCTTCCCTCTCTGCTTCTCCATCACCAGAAGGTGGACAGGCTTCCTCTGCCATGTGGCCTCATGTGATATTCTGTGCCACAATGGGCCCATGCCTTCAATGTTGGTGACAGTAGTGGTCTTAGTTGCCATTGAGTTGGACCCAACTCATAGAGACCCTATGTGCAACAGAATGAAACTCCACTCAACATTGTAACATAAACACAATCTTTTTATGTTTGAGCCCAATGTTCTTTCTTCTAATTTTGAGTTTTGCTGTATCAGCAAAATGAGATCCCAAGGGCTTTACTCCATTTCTGTCATTAAGGTCAACTCCATTTTGGGGAGACAACTCTTGCCCACTTGTTTCTAGAATGCCTTCTAGCCTGGGAGATTCATCTTTTCCGGACTGTATTTGATAGTGTGTCTCTGCTATTCATAAGGTTTTTAATGTCTAATTGTTTTAGGAGTGGGCTTCTGAGTCCTTCCCCTAGTCTGTCTTAGTCTGGAGGCTCAGCTGAAAGCTGTCTACTATGGGTAGCCCTGCTGGTATCTTAAATACTGGTGGCATAGCTTTCAGCATCACAGCAGCACCCAAGCCCCCAGAGCATGACAATCTGACAGACATATGGAGGATTCAGTAAGGTAGAGCTATATAACCCTTCTGCTGGGAGAGAATCTAGCATAGGCAAGGAATAAAGCCTACCAAAAGACCCAGGCTGCAGGACAGGACCTAGGCCAGACCATGAACTGAAACTATAAGCCAAAATAAAACTTTCCTCCCTTTTAGTTGCTTATATCAGGCATCTTATGATAGTAACTAAAAGCTAAGACCTAGTCCAAGCACAGTAAGTAGTAGGAAACTGAGCAAGCACAGATCTAACAGAAACCTCAGTGCATGGCCCTCCTTTACCCAACTGGATAGACCCATGATAGAGCATCTTTACAGGAAGCAATGATCCACGTGGGTTAATGGTGCTGTTGGCAGGTAGAGAGAACTCTAACTCAGAATAGGAATTGAGAGTAGACTTGTAGCAATTAGGATGGCTTAGGTCATGCCATAGTAATGAACCAATCAAAAAATCTCTTGGCTTCCATTGGCAAAGTTTACTTCTTCCTCATTTTATGGCTATCACAATCATCAATGGAGCTCTGCTTGTCACAGTCACTCAGTGACCTGAACCTTAGGAAGATCCATCCTTCAGTGGCTCCATGAGTGCAGAGGCAGGGGAAAAATGACAACCCACATGTTAGAGGTTCTCTGCTGTAAGTCACTTGCCACTTTTGCTTACACTGCACCTTTTGTTGTGCCATCATAAATCACCTGGTCACATACGCACTCAATAAGGTAGAGATGTATAAGTCTTCTACTGGGAGAGATTCTAGCATAGTCGAGAAATAAAGCCTACCAAAGAACCCAGGTGGCAGGGCAGGACCCAGGAAATACTCTCAATATGTGGAAGCTAAGGCATTTAATCACATTCTCAAGTTAAGGAGGGGTTGCATATGTAGCTGTGTCTACAGGATAATGGCCACAGAAACTGCTGGAACAAGTTCATTCACCCAGTGATAAAAGTAAACAATAGTTATAGCAGCTACCATCTATTGAACCTCCCTATTACACAGCTAGGCACATTATATAAATGGCTTTATTCTCATATATCATATATCATGTATGATCTCATATATCATTTTTTCTACAGACAGCATTTTACTCTTATAAGAATACTACGTGTTTAATTCTTCTGCTTATCACAAGTGTAAGAGTAGGTGTTATAGATTGCATCATTTGGGCAAAGCCAAAGTGCTAGCAAATGGCAGAACCAGTATTGGAATCCAGCTCTGGTTGCTTGCAAAGCCCACAATCCTTCTGCTGTTTCACAATACCATTCCACCTCCCTTTGTGCAAAGGCAAAATAGGACCAAAAACATGTCATGTGTGTTCTGACCTTTCAGGCCCTTGAATCTTCTACGCAGATGTCCAGAACAGCGTCTATGGTCTATTATGAGTATGCAGGATTTGGGAGGGGCAGAAGGTATGTGGTAACCTGATTGTAACTCCACATTAAACTCCACTACCTACTCCTCACACATACATCAGATCCTAATGTAATAGGCATCCGCATTTGCCTGTTGAAAATCAGGGTCAAACTTTTTTCTTTCATACCTTACGGAGAGTCCAGTGAGCTTTACAACAAAAACAAATCTCAGAGTCAGATCCCACCACTGAGGAGCAGCTGGCAAGGCTTCCGCCACACACAGATTACCATATTCACTGACTTCACAGCTGAGCTGAGGGGATTGCAGTTCGCTAGACTACTTAAAATTCACTCAGAGCATCATTTCTGCTAAACTGCGCACCCATAATGAAGACAGTCACTCTTCTCCTTCATGTCTACTTGTAGTTGTTCCCTTAACATAAGCCTCTTGCCTTATAGAGTTCAAATTAAAATGCTGTTTGTCATTACGCATTAAAAATACTCCAAATGCTGGAAATCATAGTTAAATCTGGCAATCATGGAGTGGATTCCGGATGCCAGGCTGAGGAAATAAGGCACTACGGAGGACATACACATCACTTTGGAACATGCCTTGGGCTTTCTTGGAATGTGTTTGAAGCATGCACATTTTATCATATCATGCTAGCCAAATGGATGGAGGGAGACTTTGGTTACCTCTTGAGATGTACCCCTCTAGGAAATCAAAGAATTCTCAGGAAAATGGACCCTCACACTGACTGAGTGATCCACAGACATTCAGCCATACAAAACAAATATATATTGAATTATTCTGTACCACAAATTGCATTTAGTATTAGGAAAAAAAGGGCAGATTAGCCATTATGCCTATCCTCAAAGATTGTCAGAGGTGTTGTCCATACATAAATACTGTGTCACAGAACAACAAAAAGTGCCAGAGAGACACTACAGAAATATCCATATCTGTGGGTTACTTTTTGTTGTTGTTGTTGTTAAATGTGCAAGTCAAATTAAAATGACCGCTTTCAAATAATATTGGGGACTTTTTATTCCATGATGCAAATCAAATGTCTGCAATCAACAAATGAAGAAGTAATCTGATTATCATGGGACAGTAGTAGTCTTTATGTACTACTAAGTATTTGCTGAGCTGGGGTTTAGCTCAGTTGGTAGAATGCTACTTTGTGCTCTCTGAGGCCCTGGGTTCAATACTCAGCACCTTATAAAAGGGGAGAAGGCTAAGAAGCCCACTCCTGAAGCAATCCTAAAAACAATTAGCTATTGAAAACCCTATGAATAGCAGAGAAGCACTGATATAGTGCCGGGCATGGCACAGTGTTGGGAGGTGTTCATTCTGTTGTACATAGGGTCACTCTGAGTCAGACCCAATTTGACAGCACCTAACAACAAACAACAAATATCTGCCTAAGAATGAGTTAATTAAGAATCTAGCCAGATGCTGTGGCTAATGTAATCCAAGCAAGGCTGAAGCAGGAGGATAGTGAGTTCAAGGCCAGAGGCAGCCTGCACAATTTAGTGATACCCTTTCTCAAAATAAAAAAAAAAAAAAAATTAAATAAAAAGGGGCTGGAGTGCAACTCAATGGTAGAGCACTTGCCTAGCATGTACCAAGTCCTAGGTTCAACCCCTAATATTAAAAATAAATAGATAGATAGATAGATAGATAGATAGATAGATAGATAGATAGAAGACAGGAAGGAAAAAAGAACAACACAACATAAACAACCAATAAAAATAGTAACATGCCAGTTTCAGTTTGGAAATCTAGAGAGCTGGAAAGAACATTCAAACTTGCAACACTAGGCAAACTAACAAATTACCAACTGGTCTGAGATGATCAGAAAGATTGGATCACAGAAAAAAAATAACCTGATATCTACAGAGAGTCTTGCATCTACAGGGAAAATAAGTACCAACGTTTTGTGTACTAGGGTCAGAGCCTGCTGGATGCCATGTAAACCTGTATGAGGAATGCAGTTAGGTTTTAACTGATTGCCAAAAATATGATGAACTAGGATCAATGAATTATACCTGTGTAAGGGTATTAAGATCCTGAGAGTCATAGATATAAAGGGATTCACAGCATTGCACTCACAGGGACAATGGGGAGAATCCTAAAAAGGCATCCTGGATGGGTTGTGAGGTTTCCATGAGCAGAACATCAGCCACTAGTGCAACTCTGCCCAGATCCAGGTCCACTATCCCCTAAGGAACAAAACCCCTAGTCTGTATGCAGGAAGAGTAATTACAGCTATTATTTCAGGGCACTGGAGGAGACCTAGTGCAACTGAGAGAAAGGGAAAGTCAACCTGGGAGGAGCAGGAATGCATGCCAGATGTGAGGACAAACACCTGAGAGCCAGGGATAATAGGATGTGTCTGCCTAAGAATGAGATTTCCTGAGTATGTCAGAGAACTCCCCACGCCCCTTACTTCAGCACCAGGCTGCACCTCAAGTCAAAGTAAGAATAGATCACAGCTGGGAGAGGCTCAAGTGGCAGATATTCTCCAGGCACAGCACAAAGGGAAATCTGAGGCCCCAGGGAGAGCAGAAACAGGAAAGACCTCTGTCAAATCAACCTCCACCCTTAACACAAGTTACCACCAGAGGAATCTGAGGACCCTGGTGCAGAGTAACCATGGCAACAACAATCCTCAAGCCCAGCCCAACTCCTGACTAAACTAACAGTCCTTTCCCACACACGCCCACTAATAACAGCTCATCCAAGGTAAACAAAGTCTCCTTCCAAGTGTTGGACTTTTTTTTTTTTTTTTAGTACTGGGTGTTGAACCCAGGGCCTCACGCTTGCATGCTCTGCAAGTGCTGGACCACTGAGCTGCACCCTTAGCCCATATTTTTACTTTTTGAAACAGGGTCTCACTAAGTTACGCAGACTGCCTCTGGTCTCGAACTTGTGATCCTCCTGCCTCTGCCTCCCAAGCCACTGGGATTACAGGCATGCATCACCATGCCCTGCTGTGTTGGGCTTGTTTTTAGAAAAAGGTACACTCATCTCATCTCTAAACATAAAAAATGTTTATCATCTAACTACCCTCTGACAGAAGATATCTGACTTCCAACCAAAAAGAAGGTAAAATAAAGTAAATAAAATAAAAACATTATAAAAGTAAAGCAATCATCAGAACCAATCTTGGATATAACAGGGAATTTAACATAGCCAGTATCATGAAGATCCTACTGTAAAAAGCAAAAGACACACAAGTTCAGAAGGAAATTTCAGCAGAGAGATGAAATTTATCAAAAAGAATCAGATGTAAATGATATAAATGAAAAATACTGTAAATGGAGGTAAAGAATGATCTCTAAGGGCTCCTTAGTAGACACAACAAAGCCAACAGTGAGTAAACCTTAATGAAACTGTGGAGTTCAATTCTTCATAACGTATCAGTAAGGGGTCATCCAATTTAACAAATACACCATACTAATCCAAACTGTTAATAACAGAGGGAGGGAGGAAAGGGAATCCAGGAGTATATGTCAACTTAGTACTTCCTACTCATTTTTCTGTAAATCTAAATCTGCGTGAAAAGTAAATAAAAGTCTGTTAACCTTTTTTCTAAAAAATTTGAGGTTAAAACAATGCTTCCTTCCTATTTTCTGATCAGCTGAAACTCCATCACACACACATAGGCAGAAACCACTAAGTGCAATGCAATCATTGGTTTCTGCTGTACTTTGGATCTGAAATGTCCCCAAAAGGTCCATGTATTAAAGGTTTGTTCCTCTGTTTGGCACTATAGGAAGGTGGTGGAAACATTAAGACGTGGGGCTAAGTAAAAGTTTTTTAGGTCACAAGGGGATAAGGGAACATCAGTCTCTTTTTCTCTCTCCTTTTGTTCCTAGCCATGAAGTGAACAGGTTACTCCACCAGGTGCTTTTGCCAAGATGTGCCACCACACTCCCAAAGCAAACGGTCTAATTGATTATGGATGGACCCTTCAAACTTGTGAGCCAAAATAAACTTTTCTTCTTTATAAGTTGATTCGCTCATGTATTTGTTATAGTAATGGAAAGCTGGCTGTCCCATACTGCAGGTCAGATGAAACACAGATTGATAGTCAAGCTCTTTGCTGGAAAAATTAAAGAATGGTGTTGGAGCCTGGTGTGGGTCACAACCTTGTAATCCCAGTGACTCAAGAGGTAGAGTCAGGAGGGTCGTGAGTTCGAGGTCAGAAGCAGGCTGTGCAAGTTAGTGAGACCCTGTCTCAACACAAAAATGAAAATGTACTGGGTTTGCAGCCCAGTGATAGAACACTTGCAAACTATGTGCAAGATATAGTTCTTCAAAGATATGACTCATAAAATTTGAAATGCTTTTGGGGCAGTGACTATATGACGCAGAGCACCAAATGTAGGATTTAAAAGATCAACTTGAAAAATCCTCCAAGAACATAAAGAGAGAAAAAAATGTGATAATGAGAAAAAGCTAAGGAAATGTTGAAGGAGAGATCCTTGAGACCTAAAAGATATAAACCTGGAATTCCAGAAGAACAGAACAAAGGAAACACAGCATATATGATAAATAAGAATATTTGTTCAGTAGAAGAAGAAATATTCAGACTTTAAGTTTCTAAAAAGACCTAGGAAAAACCAAAGGAAATATGATATACATGTATATATATTTTAATATTTTAATTTCTAAGGAAAAAAATTCATAAGCAAGTAAGAAGACAGATAAAAAGAAAAAGAAAGAAATAAACAGAAATAGGATAACTACTGGAAAGCAAAAAAGAAACTTATTTTGACACCAAAAGCAAGAACACTAAATCATAATATTTTCAAGCTTGCAAATTGGCTTTCATAAATTAGGCCAGCAAAAACATTTTGTGCAAAATTTCCAATCACTTCAAAAAATCAAAAGTTCTGACAATAGGCCTAAATTCTCTGTGATAGCACTGGTGAAATAGGAACTGCAAAATGAAAAGGAGCCCTCTAGGAATTATATTTACCCTTCTTGACAATTTTGCCAATATTCTACCATATTTTGAAGGACCCAAAGATAATGCAGCTATCTATAGATGAAATGGTGGGGAAATTTACAAAATCCTTGCTCTGGAGCCATAAGACTCATTTGAGTCCAACCCTACCTTCTTCATGCCTGTATGTGAATTCAGGCAAATTAGTTTCTGTTTGGAGACTTTGGTTTCTTCTACCATGACATGGCCTGCAGCTGTAGCCCTGTAGCATCCAATCCCGTCAGATCTCAGAAGCTAAGCAGGGTCAGGCCTGGTTAGTACTTGGATGGGAGACCGCCAGGGAACACCAGATACTGTAGGCTTGGGAGAAGGACCTGGCAACCCCCTCCCAAAAATCAATCTGCCAATGAAAACCCTATGAACATCAGAGAAGCACTGACAATAGTGTTTCACCTGTTGTATACAGGGTTGCTATGAGTCGGATACCGACTCGATTATACAGGGTTGCTATGAGTCGGATACCGACTCGACGGCATCTAACAACAACAACAACAACCATGACGTGGGAAAGACAGTATGTTCATAGTCCATGCCAGGCCTCCACCAAGGCACTGCTATTCAAATTCATTGTTGTTGTTTTGCTGTTGGGTGCCATCATGTTGGGTCCAACTGGTTATTGTTGTTGTTGTTGTTGTTAGGTGCCGTTGAGTCATGTCTACTCATACTGACCCTCATAGGGTTTTCAATGGCTGGTTGTTTTGGGATTGCCTTGGGAGTGGATTGTCACATCCTTCTCCCATTTTTCTGGTGCTGGGAATCTTATCTGGGACCTCAGAGACTGCAGAGTGGCACTCTACCAACTGAGCTAAATCCCAAACCCAATGATCCAACTCATAGCTATCCTATATAGAATTTTCGATCATTGATTGTTTCAGAGTGGACTGCCAAGTCCTTCTATTTCTTGCACCATTGGGGATCAAATCAAGGGCCTCAGTGTGTACAGAGCAAGCAGTCTACCAACAGAGCCAAACCCCAACCCACTAGAATTCATTAAGAAAATAAATTTCATGATATATCCAAAAAGGTGACAACAGATTAGGATATTTTTAAATTAAGTTTAAATTAGACTCACCTTGGGAGTTAAGATCTCAACAAATTCTGGGTGGATAAAACAAACATTCAGACTATATTAGAGTTAATCATAGGATCCATACATTGAAAGGAATCACAAAATAGTCTACTAAATGCTGATATAAGAAGACCCATTATACTGCACATGAGATCATTAATTTGATCAATCAATGTTAATAATATAGTCATTACATGCAGAGAATTAATGTTGGCTCTGCAAGTTTACAAGAAAAACTTAGCATGACCTCTGCCTTATAAGGGCTTATGAATTCTAATGGAAAATAAGACATACCCCTGAGTAGATAATTTACTAGGATATTAATGGAATGTGTAGATGAAAAGACTAAATAATAAATGTTGTAGGACTATAGGAGATCTTCCCTAGCCTGAAGCAGTTCAGGAAGAGGTGGGACTTTAGTTGGATCCTGGAGGATAGATAAGTGAGGCAAAGACTCACTAAAAGTTATCATAACTGTTTCCTCTTCTTCCTAAACAAAAAGTCAATGACATTTCCCAGCCTCTCTTATAGTGAGGTGGGGTCACATGACTGTATTCTGACCAATAAGATGTCGGTAGAAGTGATGTGTCCTCCTCCATCCTGGTCTATACAAGGTCTTGCATATTACACCATGTTTCGATTCTTTCTTCATTGGAAGAGCAGAGTGAGCAAAGAGTTATGTGGTCCCTAAGAATAAAAAAGCCCCTATATGGAATGTCACTCGCCACCAAATGAGTGTATGGGGAAGACCAGCCCACCTCTAACCCAGCCCGCAATGGACTGAGGTGAGAAATAAGCTTGTTTTAAGTCTCTGAGGTTTAGGATTGTTTTGTGTGATGATTTCTACCTTGAATAATATAATGCTGCTTGGTAGAGTAGACCAAAAAGAAAAACAGAGGAATAACTGGAGCCTAGAAGGTTTTATACCTGTGCTTCACAAACATTAATTTTATATGTGAATATTAGTGGGATTTGGATCAAATGCAAATTCTGATTCAGCATGTCTGGGTGGGACTGAAGTTCTGCACTAATGCACTCCAAAGTGCTGCTGATGCTGTTGGTCCAAAGACCACATTTTTGAGTAGCAAAACTCAGAAAGTGAATATTGCAGGAACAGCCCCTAATGAAGAGACAAGAGGGGAAAAAAGTGTATTCCTACTCTCACTCTCATGGTCACTCAACACCCAGCACTTCTAACACCAGGTGTGAGGGGGTTATTTCCCCACGTACCAAGCAATTCTCCAGCAGACACCAGCTAGTGTCCTCTGACTGCATTCCAATACTGTCTACCTGGAGACAGCAACAGAACCACATGGTGAAGTCTCAGTCCCATGAGAAGGTCCCTTCTGATGCTGATTGCAAGCCTACTTTGTGACTTGCCCTTCTGAGAGGCTGTCAGTTGGGGTTCCCACCACTCCCTTCTTGGGTTCAATTAATTTGCCAAAGTGACTCACAGAACTCAGAGAAACACTTACTAGTTTATTATAAAGGACACCACAGAGGATTCTTATGAACAGCTGGGTGGAAGAGATGAATAAAACAAGGTCTATGGGAAAGGCACAGAGCTTCCATGTTCTAAGAATGCCATCTTCCAGAAACCACCACAAGTCCAACTATGCAGAAGTTCTCCAAATCATGTTCTTTTGGGGTTTGGAGGAGGCTTCATCACATAGGCATGATTGGTTACATCACTGACCATTACTGATCAACTCAAGCTTCAGCCCCTCTCTCCTCCCTAGAAAGGAGGTGGGCAGGCAAGGATCAAAAGTCCCAACCTTCTAATCCTGCCTTGGTCTTTCCAGTGACTACTCCTGACCCTGAAGCTCTCTAGGAGCTCCAGACACCAGACAATTCAATAGCATTCAAAAAGTAATCTTAGCTCCCTGAGGAATCCAAGGGATTTTATGCCTAGAAACAGGAATGAAGACCAAATATATATTTCACAATACCACAGCCTCCCTCCTCAGTACGCCATTTTAGGGCCATGTCTGGTCATGTACTTCATTTTGGAACTGGGTCCTATATGATTTAGTTCTGTTAATGATGATGCTAACGTGAGAGGTTTGTTGAATGATGAAATAATATGCTGCATGCCCAGTAATCAAATGGAGTTGGACACAGTTTTCCTAAATGTTCAGAATCATAATAGAAATAGTGTATTGCTTTTCTTTTTGTTTACCTGAGCAAAATATTTAAAGACCCTCTATTTGCAACACCAAAACCAAATAAGCACCTGAATTTAGGTGCATAAAGTAAACGAGCAAAAGTTTTTAAATTGGTTCATCTTTAAGAAAGAAAGAAAAGTTCAACTAGGCTTTGAGTGCTTTCCATTATAAAACTACTTTGACAAAAGACAGGGTGAGAACCCACACACGACTATTAATGTTCACAGCAACAAGGAAATTAAGTTGCTTTTTACACTTAACTTTCTATTATTGCTTTTCCATTTCTACTTAATCATTACATCTTTTCAGAAATGAGTAGAGGAAAAAAAGTAAAAATAAAAAGAGACAGAGAAAGAAAATCTCCTTGCAAGTCATTTCTAGGAAACTGGGTATAACCGTTTTGAATTTGCATTATAATTACTTATAAAAGGAAATTTAATTCATTTGCTTCTCATAACTCATTTTTCTGATATAATTAAAATGACCTCAGGAAGGAGGTTAAAATAGCAGAGTCAATTTTTACAGAGTACATTCTAGACTTTTTAGTCTTATGAGTTGTGGTTTGTGAGAAGCAGAAAAAAAAAAAACATTCTTGTCATTCTCTTCTAAATAAGCAGGGTTTAGATATGCTATGTTTTTTTTCCCCCTGAAGTAATATAATCAAAAATCCTATCCTCTGTGTGAACACGGGGTCTTGGTCTTCCAAGTAGGCAGAGGCTTATGTGGTCACTTTGAGAACAGGGCAAAAGCTGAGGCTTTAACATTATACCTACCTATCCTGTCCTACTTGGGAGACCTAAATTCTACACACATTTATTTTCTGGCTTCCTGGGAAATTATAGAAATGTAATCTGATCAGAAATTTCCACAGTACTGAAAACTTTGAAAGATCATTTTTCAGAGCTGGCATCAGTCAGAAAAAGTAGTGTTAATACTGAAACTGTGGAACATGAGGGAGGAAAGAGGAAAACAAAGCTTTAGAAAAGGGCTTATGTGAGGTCACCTGACCCATGCCTGATCCAGAGCTATCTAGGGGCTGCAGCCACCAGATATTTCATTGGTATAAAGAAGGTACTCTTAGCACTCCAGAGAGTCCAAGGACTTTATGCCTGGAAACAGGGATGAGGACCAAATATACAGTTCACAATATCACATCCCCCTCCACACTCTATTAGGTAAGACTGATCAGAAAAAAAGTAGGGACACGTGGAATTAGCAGGGTGGCAAACCTGTGATTTGTCATGGGGTCACCACAGACAGTATTACCTGAAAACCACATAGGAAGATTCAGTAATTTTACAAAATGGTGACTCTTCATTTCCAAGTTAGCCACAGATCCAGATAAAATGGAGGTTCTCTATCGCTGTATCTGTGTCGCTTAGAATTGTCCCCAGGACTGAAACCCAGAGTATGGTAGCACCCCTTCATTATTTGACAGATAGTCCTGCCATTAGCTGTGGTTCCCAGGAGCACATGGAGGGCCTCTTCTCACCTTAGTCTTTTAAAGAAAAGCTATCTAGGGGGAACCATGAAATGGAAACTAGGGTCAGACACCATTCACTAGGGTCAGTCATAGTCACTCAGGGCTCTGCACTCCTGTGAGGTTTGATATCCCAATGGGGGAAGTCAAGAACAACAGAGGTTACATAAACCCTGCAGATCATCCCAGGAGGTGCACTACTTTCAACCCCAGCAAGTGCCTCTCCCTAAGAGAAGTGTCGGATCCAACAGGCAATATGAAGATGAGAGTTAGCAACCCTTGTGCCATTGTCTTAGCCAATTGAACCTCATCTGGAAAATCTTTTTCTATTCCAACCACCACCTAAAATATTTAAATAGTGCCTGTTTTTAGAAAAATAGACATTCATTTGGAAAAAATGCAATCATGCCACATAAGAATGTTCTCCCTCTTCCCTAGCCACCTATACTCTGGCCTTCCTAAGTTATTTTGATTTCATAAACTAGCTTTATTCCCCCAAGCCTCCTACTAGTCACCTTTCTTCATGCATTATCTTTTAGCATTGGTCTATTTTCTCATTCTTTAGACAATGAATGTATCCCATAAATATATATTGAACATGGTAATACCCAATAAATTGCTAATTACTGAGTATTCAAAGCATTGGAAATTCAAAACCAAATAAAATCTTTGATTAGTAAATATGCATTATCATACTAAGTCCCAGGCATAGTCTCTGCTCCCAAAGAACTTAGAGCTGCCAATGCCCTGAGCTAAACACTATTGGGGATATACATGTCATCATAAATTGAGATTATGAATTTGTAGCAATAGGAGAGACTGCATACTTAGGGAACCATGGAGCATCTCAGCCAAAGGGTGCTGGAAAGGACTTTCCTTTGGATTTAGGCTTATGAAAAGTTTTTGAGGGAGGATTCAAGAAGGTGAAGTTTTGCTCCAAATTGAATGGTGTCAGAAATCAATGATAATTCTATCATTTGGTATCTCAATAGTTCCACCTTTAATCTCCAGAGGATACATCCAAGATACCAGTAGATGCCTGAAACCTCACATAGCACTAAATCCTATAAATAACATGGTTTTTATTATGTATACCTTGATGTGATAAAATTTAATTTTTAATCTCACTTAAGATTGTTGTTGTTGTTGTTGTTAGGTGCCATCGAGTCGGTATCCGACTCATAGCGACCCTCTGTACAACAGGGGAAACACTATTGTCAGTGCTTCTCTGCTGTTCATAGGGTTTTCATTGGCAGATTGATTTTTGGGAGGGGGTTGCCAGGTCCTTCTTCCAAGCCTACAGCTTCTGGTGTTCCCAGGCGGTCTCCCATCCAGGTACTAACCAGGCCCGACCCTGCTTAGCTTTTGAGATCTGACGGGATTGGATGCCACAGGGCTATAGCTGCAGGCTCACTTAAGATTAGTGACAATAAATAAGAAAATATAACAATTATAACATTTTAGTGCACAAAATTATATGAATATAGTGTCTTTCTCTGTGTATTTCTCTCTTCATATCTCCTTTTGACAAGATGAAATGATACCATGGCTACAAGATGAGATGAAGTGAATGATGTAGGCACTGTGGTATAGTGTGAAGCTACCTTGAACATAAGCACTGTGATACTGACAGTTGATATGACAGCGCAGATGGCCACTAAGTCACTAATAAGCAGATAGCATATACAGTGTGGATACACTGGACAAAGGGAAAATTCACATTCCAGAAGGTTGAGAGCAGGACAGCATGAAATTTGATCTTGCATCTTAGAATTGTGTACAATTTAAAATTTATGAATTTTTTATCTCTCGAGTTTTCCATTTAATATTTTTGGATTATGGTTCACTGGACAACCGAAACTCCACAAATCAAAAATATCCAGTAATACGTTTCTAAGTTTAAAGTTGTATTTGACTAATAAATTATCATTTACTCATATGAGTCAAGATATGGGAGGGTGTTTGGTCATTTTTTTGTAGTTTGGAAAAGCTCCTTATTTTTGCCTATGTGAATTGATTAGAGTTATATAATCATGTTGTTATCATTAAGTGCCTTCAAGTCAATGTTCAACTCATAGTGACCCTATGGACAACAGAAGAAACAGTATTATTGCTGCTTCTCTGCTATTCATAGGGTTTTTAATGGTTGATTGTTTTTTTGGGAGTGAGTTGCCAGGCCCTTCTCCCAAGCCTATAGCACCTGGTGTTCCCAGGCAGTCTCCCATCCAAGTACTAACCAGGCATGACCTTGCTTAGCTTCTGAGATCTGATAGGATCAGACGCCACAGTGGTATAGCTTCAGGCCAGTATAATCATAACTTATGCTTATTTTTGGCTTATCTATCACAGACATAGTGGCTTTGTTTGATGTTATTGTTCTGTGACATTATGTTCACTAGGATAAAAGCAAGATCAGTCTTCTAGATCAGTTCTTAGCAGCACCAAGGCCCAGCTGAGAGTGTCAGACTAGGAAAGATGCCTTTGCTAGAGGTTTCCACAGTACCAGGGATGGAAGCTGTGATCCATACTGACACATGCTCCTTCACAAATGAAGGATAGATTATCCTTGTGTTTGTAGTGCTTCTAGAAAACAGCCTTTAACTATTGGTCCCAGCCAGAGATTGCCTCAGCTAACGAGAGCTCTCTTGCTGGGTCATACCCATTTCCTGGGGAGATCATCATTAAATGACTGGTATAGAAAGTCACTGCACTCTTGCCCCAACTTGGAACAGTTCTAAAATGGTCATCTCATCATCAGATTACCAGGTAACCTCAGATTCCCAATAAGAGTTTATCATAGCTTGACTTCTCCCTCTGTCCACTCTTGCTTCTGTCCTTTCTCCAACAGGAACTGGTCCCATGAACCCTCCTTAAACCTCCTGCATACTAATCTCCATCTCAGAGGCAGCCTCCTGGGAAACCCAGCCTGCAACAGCACCTCTTACACATCTCTATCACTGACCTTCTAATTCTTCAGAATCATCATTCTGCTAGGTATGAACACCCCAGCAGCTAACACAGCATCTAATTTATACTGGTTCCCAGTGTGTTATGAGTGAAAAGCCCAGGGAAAGCAACTACAAAGATGTCCATTCAACTCAATATCCTGTGGGGAAGGAAAAAAAAGGATGGGTAGGCAGAAAAAGGAAAGACTTTGGAAAGGTCAACATGATAGGCAGGATAATACCTCTCCCAAAAATGTCCATGCCTTCATCTCCAGAACCTAAGAATATTTTAGGCTATAGAATAAAGCAGAATTAAGGCCATAGATGGAATTAAGTTTGCTAATCAGCCGAGTTTAAGGAAAGAAGATTATTATACTAGATAACCTGGGTCAGCACAATATAATCACAAAGGTCCTTAAGTATGAAACACAGAGGCAGAACAGAAGCAAAGAAAGAAATGTGATGGCAGCTCTATCATGAGAAGGATGGCTCGTTGCTGGCTTTAAAAATGCAGGAATGGCACCCCAAACCTATGAATGTGGGTGTCCTCTAAAAGCAAGAAGAAGCAAGGAAATAGATTTTCTCCTAAAACCTTCAGAAAAGAATATAGATCTGCAGCATGCAAAGGGATTTTAGCTTAATGAAGTTCATATAGGACTTCTGATCTACAGCACCTGAAGATGATAATCGTCTATTGTTTAAACTACTACATTTGTGATAATTTGAGATGGCAGAAATAGACAATAATAAGGGTGGGAGGGACAGCTACAAATATTTAGAGCAATGGATACTTCACTGTCTTTATAGGTGTGCATCTAAGGGTTTGTGGTCTGAAGAAGTGGAACTTCTCCAGAAGTAAGTTTGCATTGTCCAAAGGCTGTGTTCATTCGGGATATTTGAAACTCCTTTGCGACAGCATGCACCAAATTTAATCCAAGAATTTGTGTTCATCTGAGGTTTGGTGGGAGATAATGACAATGGGGAAATAAAGCCCCTCTCCAAGTTGCACCTTAATGTCTCCTATCATTTTATTACTTGCATAAGTGGAAGAATGTTTGAATGGACTTTGTGTGACTCAGAAAGCTCATATGTGAGTGGTACTTTGTACTTAATATAATATTCTCTCATCTCTGTGGCTCTGAAGGACAGAACTGGAGCAGAAAAGTGAAATGTTGAAGATTAGCTATTTATATAGACACATAGCATATATGTAATACGGTATGAAAACATTCTGAAATCTGAGAAAGTAGACTCCAAATTCAGGTTGCTGGTTTCATATATATATACATATGTATGTATGATGTACATAGAATGTATAATGTAAAACCATCTTAACAATTAGCCTTTCTCCCAAATGAAGGAGCCATATTTTGAGGGAGTGTGTTACACATTGAAGAACAGATTTGATCTCCAGTTGAAGAAGGTGAAGGATGGTGCCGTATAAGAAGCAGAAAAAATAAAATCTCTGGAGGGTCCTTCCAATTTTGATATTGTAGGATCAGAGGTTTTGTTTTTGTTTTTTTGTACAAGAAAACTGTAATATGCTTTGCAGAGTTGTCATATCCCATGAAGGGAAACAAAATATTTTTGCATTCCTAAAAGGCAAAAAGAATACTTTTATAGGATTTCAAGAGTAGTGCCAGTTAGTTAAATAAAATGAAACTTGCTTGTAACATTTTAATGTTTCCCCAAAGTGGCGTTAGTCTTTAACTTTCACATCTAATGTAAACACCAGAAGTCAAATGGTAATAAAGTTCCCTTTAACTCAAAGTGCCAGCACATAACCTCCTTGCCATATACTTTATTCACTGGAGCTCATCTTTTTCTCCTTTTAAATTAGGTGTCCTAGTTACTCTTCAGTCTTACTGCAAATTACAAAATGTATAAAATGCAATTTATAGTGTCTATAAATATAAAAGAGCATCTGGTCAACACTGAAAGAATTCGGGAGGATACAAAGTATCCTGGAAATGCCAGAGCCTTTGAATTTAGACAACCTGGCTTTGAATCTCAGATTCTTGGTGGCGTTAACAATGGGGAAGTCACATCACCTTCCTTAATTTCAATTTTCTCATCTAGAAAGTAGATTTAAAATATGTCATGCCCCCTTCCTTCATAAAGCTTTGAGCCTCTAAGCTGACTGAGCACGGTGGCTCACCCCTGTAATCCCAGCAGCTTGGGAGGCGGAGGCAGAGGCAGGAGGATCGCAAGTTCAAGACCAGAGGCAGTCTGCGTAACTTAGCAAGACTCTGTTTCCAAAAGTTAAAAAAAAATGGCCTGGGCATGCAGCTCAGTGGTCCAGCACTTGCAAAGCATACAAGCGCGAGGCCCTGGGTTCAACCCCCACTACTGCAAAAAGTTTTGAATCCCCAAGGACAGTAAAGGTAGGAAAGCATAGTATGCGAAATATGGCTCCCTGGAGTCACTTACTCAGTGTGCAAAATACTCCTGTGCAATCCTCCTCAAGACAACCAGGAATCAGCTTCTATTCCATGTTAACATTGTCCCAAGTGCCATAGATCTCCAGTGTTCTGACGGTTTGCAAAATGTGAGGACAGTGCTTCAGTTCTGAGCAGAGAAAGATGCCCCACTTCTTTCATCCACTGAAAGCTCACGCATCAGATATTAAATACCACAAATAAAAATGTGTGCATGGAAATGTGAAGAAACACTTCTCTATCAAATGGCTAATGAATTTAATCTTTTATGTTCCTTGCAACTTACAAGATTTGCAGAGTGAATGAGAGGAAATAGGAGTATTCTAAAGAATATAGAACCCAAATGAGTCCCAGAAGTATCCAGCTGGCAGGTGGTCACTCACAAATGGAAAAAGAATGATCGTTCCTGCATTCACAGTAAAGTGAAAAATAAGACTGATCCTTTAATTTTTTATCATACAATGAGGATGGATATATCCTCTTTGCAAAATAAACTGTTTAAGCCTTTCATTTAAGGTGCACTTGAAGGCAATCCTCAACCTTGGCCTTTCCCCAAACCTTCCTAAAGGCAACCACTATTAAGTTCATCATTCAGCTGTATGTATTCAAATGTAAACCCTTCCTCTGTGCTTGCATACATATATAACACATATCTACTTGTAGAAATCACACTAAGGGTGTTTTGTGAAGGGATTTTTTTAAAACCACAATAAGCCTGAGACAGAACATATCATTCTAAAACATGAGAATATAGACTATACATTCAGGTTCCTAGCTTCAAATATTTCAATTTATTTTAATACATCTATAACTTTAGGAGGGGCCTGGGATTTAGCTAAGTTGGTAGAGCATTGCCCTGTAGTCTCTGAGGTCCCAGGTTCGATTCCCAGCACTGCCAAAATGGGAGAAGGACATGGCAATCCACTCCCAAGGCAATCCCAAAATAATCAACCATTGAAAATCCTATGAGGATTGCTATGAGTCAGACACAACTCGACGGCACCTAACAACAACAACATAACTTTAGGAAGTTACTTAGATTTCTTCAGAGTCTTCATCTCTAAAATGGGACAAGTAATATAACCCACCTCATGAAATTATTTGTTGTTGCTATTATTGTTGTTATTATTAGGTGCCATCAAGTTAGGTCTGACTCATAATGATCCCATGTACAACAGAATGAAACTCTCCTTGACACTGTGCCATGCCCAGTACTATGTCAGTGCTTCTCTGCTATTCATTGGGTTCTCAATGGCTGATTGTTTTGGGATTGTCTCAGAAGTGGGTTGCTTAGTCCTTCTCCCATTTTTGCAGTGCTGGGAATCAAATCTAGAGCCTCAAAGGGTACAGAGCAGCACTCTACCAACTGAGCTTAACCCCAGCCCCTCATGAAATTATAAAGACTATTAAATTCATTTGTGTTAAGCAGGCAATTTAGTGCCCATAAATACCAGCAGCTTATTTATAATCATCTTTGGCCATGTGGGCAGCCGTTGTATTCATCCCCTTAAAGATCTGAACCATCTCTACTTCTAAAGTATTGGGTGACCGTAATGGATGTTTCAAACCATCCTAAAACACATTCAGGAAATAGATTTCTCCCCATTACAATAGGTCATTATGAAAAATAGCCCAGTATCTGGCACACACTAAGTACTTAGTAAACATTAGCATTAAGAAATAAAATGAATGGGTACAACAGAAAATTTCTTAAAATAAATTTGCTTGTGGAAGCCATGATGATAATACCCCCAATGTCAAAAAAACCCTCACAAACAAACAAATAACAGCAACAACAAAAACCTTGAATGATGCCAGGCATGGTGGCACACACCTGTAATCCCAGCGGCTTGGGAGGTAGAAGCAGGAGGATCACAAGTTCCAGACCAGAGGCAGTCTGTGTAACTTATCGAGACCCTGTCTCAAAAAGTAAAAAAAAAAAAAAGTGGGCTGGGGGTGCAGCTCACTTGTCCAGCACTTGCTGAGCATGTAAGCATGAGGCCCTGGGTTCAATCCCCAGTACCAAAAAAAAAAAAAACCTTGAATGATAAGAAGGAGTCAGTGTGAGGAGGTCTGGACAACAGTCACTCTATCTCCATGTGAGGGGTGATAGAAGCATGAATGTCTCAAGGAGGAAATTGCCTTAGTCAGATTAACCTTGGACAGGAAACAGCCCAAGTAGCTAATGGATAGTGAGTGAACAGAATGGTGGACATGGGGTCAGGGGGAATAGGGACCAGACTGCAGAATACAGTACAGGGTTTGGATTTTATTCTAAGGGCAAGAGGCTGTCACTGAAGAGTTGCAAGCAAGAGAGCTGCATGGTCTTATTTGCATTTCTTAAAGTAATATATGCTGTGCAGTGCCACAGGGGTGAATGGAACTGGGAAACCAGGTAAGAGGACTCCCTGGGGATCAGGTAAGAAATGATGATGCATGGCCTCAAGTGAGGACTGCAGCTGGAGAGTCAGGACATATTTCAGGTAGATCTTTAAAGCTAGAGGCAATTCTCTGATAGATTGGATATGAGCAGTGAGAGGAAGAGAAGGTTGAGCTAAAAAAAAAATGTGGATAAAGGAAGCATTTCTCAGATGGGAAGGAGGGAAAGAAGAGCAGGAAAATAAACAGGGTGGCCCAAGACCGAGTCCCATGACACCTCCTCTTCAAGTAGCTCATCAGAAGAGGCAGAGCTGAGACATAGGGAGAATACGGGGTGGGCATCCTGTCCTGGGAGTTCTGGATATCAAGTGTGGAGAAAGGTGAAACTATGAGTTGAAAGCTCGGGTGGGTCCTAATAAGAAGAAGGTGGAGAGGTGACCACAGATTGGGCTACCTTGAGGCCACTGGTGGAAGAAAAGTGGTAGTAACCAAAGCTTTCTAGGAGTGGGGAGAAAAGAAGAAAAGGTAGAAGAACGTGGAGATAGCAACTATGAGATACTTGGAAGACATACTGTGGAAGGAGGTAGAGAAACAGGTTGGCCCCTGCAGAGAAATGTGCAGCCAAGACATTTGTTTTTAAGATGGATAATTTTAGGACTTATCTATGAGAATGGTCCCAGATAGAGGAAGAACTAGATGATGGAGCAGACAGACAAAGAAAGAAGATAAAGCAAAGCCCTTGAGGAAGTGAAAAAGACAGGAGCTGGATCACAGGCAACAGTGTTGGCTCTAGACAGGAGCAGTCACCACTACTTGGTGATGGGAAGACCCATCTGGGTATCTATGGAGGCAGGTTGGAGACTGGCTGGTGGGAAGATGATGGTAATCTTGGCTCATTGCGTTTATTTTCAAGCATTTATATCCTGACCAACCAACCCACCGTATCTAAGCTGCACAAGAAAAGGTGCTTCCACCTTGCATATTCTCCCTCATTATCTTCAGCCAGAATCCACAACAGCCTTCATAAAAGGCCAGTGCTAGCCTGTCTGCAGCTGAAGATGTCAACATATGTCCCTCGAGAGCTGAGACAAAGCTTATGCCCTATATCCTGAGGAGGATTGTTTTACGGTCCTACATTCTCAGCTTTCTGAACCCTCACATCCTGGGCAGTTTTCTCTCCCTAGAATATTCTTACTATGGATAGCTCCTTCACTGAGCTTCAACTGCAGGAAAAGACTTCCTAAGGCCCTAAGTTCAGTACTGGGGATGTGCTTCATGGCTACCAGTGTCTCCTGTTTTCCAAAAGCCTCTGCCATGTGCTCCTTTAGAGGGTTTTCTTCACAGATAAGGCTGCATTGCCAATGCCCCATCTTTGCTTTATTCCCCCAAGATGAATGTAGCCTGAGGGATCGTCCTCTGTTCTGTATACTCTCAATCCCCAATACCCCAAGCAAGCAAAGAGCAAATACTTCTTGCATTTTGAATGAAGAGCATTAAGAAAAAACAAAGGATTATATATAATGATGTGTACATAGATAACATGATTTTAATTACAAATGTATACTTAGGAAGATGCATTAAAGGAAGGACATTGAGTAAGATAAGTGGTCAACTGGTGGGGGAGGGTTGGAGAACATAATGAAATTTCTCTTTTCTTCTTATGAGTTTCCTGTACTTCCCAGGTTTTCTACAGTAAGCAGGTATCACTTTTATAAACAGAAAGAATAAATACACATAAGCATTAAATTCCCAGTTTGTTCAGCATATGCACCTTCTTTGGATCTACTTTGCGCTTCTCAATCCCAGTATGCTTCATTGTTTATTCACACTTTACCCATGGGGTCTTAGCAGAGAGCTTCCCTGGGTCTTTGTTCTTATTCTCCATGGTCTTGCTCTCTTTACTGGCCTATAAGGCAAGGTTCCTTGCACACTCACATTCAGAGTCAATCTTGGAGCTGGCCGCCTGCAGCAAAACGTCCTGGTCTCTCCAGGGTCCTCAGTCCAAATAGTCTGAGGCTGTCTCCTATGGTTTTATAGAGCACTGGCGAATACATTTAGCCTTGCTTTTCCAAACATCTCGGTATTTACCTAAAGATGAACAACTGGGATTTTATTATACCTACTCGATTAAATTGCAAATTTCTATCTGGTAAATGCTCTATAAGTGTACAGTCAATTTAGTTACAAAGTAGAGGTTGTAAGATGAGGTGAATTGACTGAACTGCAAAACTTTCAATGCTGGGAAAAAAGACAGGAAATTTCATATATCATCTATCCTGGGAGATTTTCTCAAAGTGTAGAGTTACCTTGAAGACAACAGATGGTAGAAAGGCTAAACTATTTTTTTAAGTCAAAAGCTCCTGTCTTTCCCATGCACCTAACATAAACTAAAAGCACCATTTCAAGTTTACGAAAACTTGTTTTAATGGAGCATGTGGTTACTAATAAGTATTTTTATTTTATATTTGGACAGATGTATAGTGACAGTAGCTATGGAATTTTTTGTAAATATTTATACTTGAAAATATAACCCAAAGACGAAAAATTAAAGATTTGGCAGCATTGAAAGAAACCACTTTCTTCAACACATACACACTCGAAAAGCATTTCGCTCCTTTGTAATCTCAGTAACATATTTTGGCAGACAGACCTACATCACGAATAGCTATTTCACTGGCTGTTCTTGATCTGAGAACCTGTGAGGGAGATTTTAATTTTCTCTCCAATAAGTTTTACAGCAAAGGACATACAGCCTGCTAATCTCCATTCGTCAGATCATCTGCTGCCTGAAATAATCCTTCCAGAAGCAGAACTTTTTTAAGTGAAATAAAAATCTGCACGAAATTTCCAAAAGCAAAATATAATGAGATATTTACTAGGACGCTTGAATGCAGAGCAACAAGGCCATACACTCTGACTGCAAATCTAACACTGAGCCACCAGCTGCTGGAACATCCTTATTTAGAACAATGTTTATAAATGATGTTATCTGATTTTGTCATGCATTCATAGCAATCTGTTAGCTTTTAACCAGGTTAGATATCCTCACAGCTGGAAAGGACTTTCAAATCACCAGAGAACCAAACAAAGGGGCAAGGCAGAACAAAATCCTGGCTGCAGCCTTTCTCCCTGCTGGTCTCCTGCCTGTTGTGGTGAGGAGCAGCCACATGGAGCAGAAGCTGCTGTGGGCACCTCCTGCAGCGAGTGTCCCAAGGCAGCTGCCCTCAATCGCTTCATCAAGCACCTTGCAGAGAGCATCTCAGCCATGCGGCTCTTTCACCAGCTCCCCCTCTGCTGAGTCTCCGCATTACTCTGTCATCAGTTCCCTGCCAATCATTCCTCAGAGTATCTCCTCACTTGGCATGGGAGCATCGGAGATAAAAATTTCATTACTAAACAAAGCAGCTGGGAAATGAAAAGAACACTTACGCTTTTAAAAGGGAAAGAGCAGCAGCAGCAAACTTTATTTTTGTCACCACCGAGGCATGCCCTGTCTTGGTAATTCAACATTTCCCTTCAGGTCCATTCGCTTGAAGCCTGATCCTAGAAATGCACAGCACAGGTGTCGGTGCATTCCATGAGAGTCTGACTGTGGCTGCTTCCTGTCATTCCCACGCTAGCAAAATTTCTTACCACATAGATAAAATGGGGCCAATCCTGGCATGCTGTGATGCTCAAGGAAGACACAAGCTGAATCTATAGAAAGGCATTAAGAAGAAATTTAAAATTTTACTGAGGTCTTGAAGGTGGAAATTGTGGTTTCCGTTTTCATGATACACGTGGAGGTATTTCCTGAATATCCCATCTACCCATCTATTGCTCCAAAATCTTCCTAGTAGCTGCTTGACCATCTCTCTCCCCTAGAAATTCACTTTTCCAGACTCAGGTTGTCTATCCTTAATAATGCAGATAAATCTCATCTTACTCAGTTGCTTCTACCCCTGCACGGTTTTGTGTCTACCCTGAGCTATGGCCAGGCAGTTGGCTAAGCATCAAAACATTCATCCCCATTAAAAAGCAGAGGGCAGAAGGTTTGAATATTTATGAATCAATAGCATTGTCCTTGTTGCAAGCAGATAAGTGACACCCAACTAACTCAGACATGTCCTAATTGCTGTGTGTGGCACTTTGCAAGTGCTCTACCACTGAGCTCTACTCTGAGCTTCTTTATCTTATTTTATTATTATTATTTTTTTATCTTGAGACAGGGTCTCGCTAAGTTACACAGGCTGCCCCTCGCCTCCAACCTGGGATCTTCCAGCCTCTGCCTCCCACATCACTGGGATTACAGGTGTCTTCCACAGCACCCAGCAAACCTGCCCTAATTACTTTGCATTTCCTTTCCATTCTTCCTCACTTTTCCTTCCTTCTCCACTTCTCCTTCCTTTCTGTCTTTTTATTTTTCTTATGACTAAACCCAGAAATCATCAAATATTACCTATCAACGTTTCCTTACAAATCTTCTAGTGCAATTTCACTTTTTGTTAGTATGGGCTTGAGGACCAAGGGAGGCCCCAGATCCACCAACTATTCATCCCCAGCAAGGCCTGGAGACCTGGCTTGTCTCTTGATCCTGTGCTCATTCCCTTCCTGTTGCATTAGACTATGCTGCCTTGAAGAAATAAATGATGGTGAAACAGATTTGTGTCAGAAATTGTGACTTAAGTTCTTAGGCATAACTTGGGATTTCTACACATTCCACCATTTATCCAAACCCTTCTATGACGATATTAGTAGATAAGGAAAACCAAGTTCAAAGTGATAGACCTTGGGTACCATGAAACTTTCAAAATGAAACAAAGATCCATTTATGGTTCCTATAAGTTTCTTGATTTTAAAAACATCCTCAATATTGGTTGAAATAAATATAGCTTTCTGCTTAAATTTCTGTAAACTAGAAAAAGCATTAACCAAAATATTCTTTCCAGGTATATCCTGGTTCTAAGAGGGTTTAAAGGGTAATGACGACTAATTCTCCCTCCTCCACAAAGAAACCGCACTTGACAGCCCAGTGTGAGGCTGAGTCCATCCCATCCTGAGTAACTCAGGAGCTCAGTTGTGCATTAGTTACCAAGTATCCAACAGTATGCAGTTTGAAAACCTCAGAGGAGAGCAGATGTAATTGCTGTCCTGCTCATTCTAACCCTCTCTACACACTCCAGAAAGTCTCCACAAGCAATCCCTTCAAGGGTAGGCATCATACATCCCTATCAGACCAACTTGGACTCTCTGCCACTGCCAGGAACCACATTGGTCCACTTCACAATCTATCTTCTCCTGGAATCAGTGGCCATTTTTAAATCAAAGCATAAACTTCAGGCATAGATTTCTATAAAGAAAAAAATAAAACAACAACAACAAAAAACTCCAAGAAGATTATTTTTGGAAGATGAGAAGGATGGGGCAGAGTCTAAAAGGAGAAGTGTATGGGAATTGTTAAAAACTGATCCTTGAGGGCAATTGTTAGCTCATGGCAATGTTCAGGGTGTCTTGGAGGGTGGCAGGCATTTTGGTCCCTGCTAATGAATGACATGCTACTGTCAAGCACATTGTGGCTAAAATCCCAGGGCCATATTGACATCAGACAGCAGGGTGCTTGGTCCTACAAATTCAATAGCTCAAGATTGGATTATTCCAGTGAAGCACCTCCCTCTGCTTCAGTCAGCACCAAGTCGGATTGGATTGACCTCTTTTGCTCAGAGTGTGCAGCACTCTGCTCTCCCTCTTCTGGTTCTTCAACTGCCTCAACTTCAAAATAGGGCTAGAATGATAATACCTACCATCTGGAGTTACTGCAAGGCTTCAGTGTGGCTCCTAGTAAGTGTTATAAAAGTGTGATATATAATTTCTATTACTATCTGCCCTCTATTATCAGCACCCACTCTATGCTGCTCAGTACAGAGCTTTCATGCCCAAGCTAGTGAGAAGCTTATAAACATTGTGTATAACAAGTTCAAATCCTAGTGTCTTTCCTTTCTCTCACTCTCTCCTTCCCATATCTTCCTCACCTTCCCTCTCTTCTTTCCTTTCCCTCTCTCTTTTCTGTTTCTCTGTTTCTTTCTAATGGATTTAGGCAATATGATTTCCCATTTCTTCAGTGTGCTGATCCCTTAAAGATTCCTGTATCAGGAATCCTAGAGAGGACCCCGATGACAGGGGCCCATCTGGCCCACCTGGAGGACTAACCTCTATCCTCTAGGGCAAGATAGCACCCAGTGACCCTTGCCCTACATCCTGGCCCTTCACTCCTGCCCCTCCAATCAAGTCATCCAAGATGGCCTCTGACCAGTCCAGCTCTGGCATGGCCACCTCCACTCTGATTGGTCACCCAGGGCCCTCTGATTGATCAGCTAGGGGACACCCATGATTGGCTCAGCCCATGCTTTATCCACCTACCAAAAGTGCGCGTTTCCAAACCCATATTTACATGTCCATTGTGACAGTTACTCCTGGCATGAGCCCTGCCTTGATTGGCCACTCCTCAGTCCACCCCCTCCTAAGTTGTATATAACCAGGCCACTGGCCATCCTCAGGGTCCTTTCATTTCCACCTTTCATCCCGACTGCATCAATCCTAACCAAAACACCCTACTCCTGATACTCACATCTTTACCACTAGAGACCTTCAATCAACAGATCCACAAGCAATACTGCTATCAAGACCAGGGCCCCTGAAGAGACAAAGGATCCAATCAAGCCACAAAGAACTCTCCATTTTCCCCCCACCTGGGGAGAAGGAGAGAGAGAAGGTGAGTGCAAGAGTCAAGACCAGCACAGGCCAAAGGCAACAACATCATGCCTCTACTTGTTCTTGCTCTCCTTTGCAGGAGCAGCTCAATAAAATCCTCATTCCTATTTTATACTAAGAAGTGTAGGGAAATATTGGGAGGAAATTGGCAAAAACTCCCAAACTGGGAAAATGGCGCTTGAATATCTGGTTTGTAAGTTAGAAATCTAGGGAAAATGAAAGTAACTTGGTGGCACATTTGTACAAAACCCTTCCTGATTGGACAATTGGACTGAAAGCTGATTGGCTCAGGCCATTCCATGGGCAAGATACATAAAGAGCTGCGCTGTGGCAGCTCAACCTTTTTGGCATGGCCTTTTTGGCATCCCGTCCTGCGCCTTCTCACCTGTTCCTGCCCGGACCACCGATGAGGAAGCACCTCTCCCGCTGCTCTCCCCCGGACCTTCAGTGAGGAAAAAACACTCTCCCGTCGCAATCATCAACAAGGAAAAGAACCTGCTCTCTGTCTGATCACCAAAGAAGGAACAGCTGTCTCCTCGTGACCACCGAGATGACCAACACAGGTGTTTGCCCCTGGAAGGCAAAAGCGCCCGAGGCTTTTCTTTTCTCCCGTCTCCGCCGGGTTCCCGAGGGCCGCAGGAGTCTGCGCCCCTCACCTGAGGGTCCCAAGTGAATTGTGTTTAGTATCTGTGTGCGCGGCGGCACAGCCCGTCCAAACCTCCAGGCCGGACCGGGAGGCACGTGCCCCACATAGAGTTGGTGCCTGAATATGGGGCCCAACATAGTTGATGCCCAAACAGGGACCCAACAAGAAGGCTCCCAAGGTCCTTCTCTTGGTGCCACTACCTAGCTCCTACCCTAACCCCGAGGGTCCCCATACAGCAGTGGTATTGAGGCTAAGTTCTGAGACCTTAGCTGGGCCGGAGCCAAACCCTGACAAATTTGTACATGTAAATTGCCCTGTCTACATTTTCTATATCAAGTGAACAAGGCCTCATGCCTTCAAGGTGCCAGGGCACTCCCGCCTTTGTAGGTCTTGTTAGAATATAATGCAAAAGGTAGGCTGAAGGGATAAAGCCAAGGTCTGAGGAATGTGGATTGTGTGATTAGCAAGATGCTACCAAATGGAAAATACAGACATATTCTGAGTTCCTCAGCTCTCTCTACTGAGTGAGAATGGGCCCATCCTAAGCTGCCTGAGATCAACAGAAAGCTTGAGAAAACAGGGTCTTTCAGTCCAGCTAAAGTGTAGCTTCTCAAACTCCCAGCATGTTAAAAATGTCCCCTACCATTCTCCCAGGATAAGGCTGCAGTTGGTTGTTCATGAGTGTATACTGGCATCAGACAGCACCAGGATCTCCTAAGGTAGCTCCTGTCACCAAAGTCTGGATTTGAAAGGCTATTTTAAATTCTCAGAAATTATGGGATAGTCACCCACTTTTTTTTAAATCAAGGGAATACAAATCTGGCTGTCTGTGCAAAGAAGAGTCAGTGGTCAGAAGCAAATCTGAGAACAAGGATATACAGTTAGCCATGGGAAATGGAAGCAATGAGACACATGTCTGCAGGGGAATCTACTAAGTAGGTTCTTGATGGCATTTGAACAAAACAAAACAGACAGGACCTTGGGACACCAGTCAAATGACTGGAGGCCTTTGCCCAGAGGGCCATATGCTGGGTGAGAAGATCAGCTTTGGAGTCATACATTCTAAGGCCCAGGTCACTGAGATCTCCATTTACTGATGACGTGGCCCTCTGCTAAGTCTATTACATAAAATGGGACTATAATGCTGACTATTTCGTCAAGACTATTGAAAATGTGCAATAAAACACTCTGCATAAAAGCATTTATATGTCACACCTGGCAGTCAGTGCTCCACATGTTGTTACTGTTACCCCCACTATGAACTAGCACTAGTGTGTGTTAGCTTCTGCTGCTGTGATGAAATGCCTGAGAAAACCAACGGAAAACAGGAGAGATTCCTTTTGGCTCATGATTTCTTGGATTTCAGGCCACAGCTGTCCCAGTCACTTCTGGTCTATGGTGAAGCACTATGTCACAATGGTGAAAGCATGTGGCAGAGGAGACTCCTCACCTCATGATTACCAAGAAGCAAAATGAGAAAAAGGGTCCAGCTGTCAATCTCTCACCCAGGCACACCTCCAGTGTTCTTAACTTCCTTCCACCAGGCCCCATCTTTTAAAAACTCCACCACCTCCCAGTAGTGCCACATACTGGTAACCAATCCTTTAACACAGGGTCTTTGGGGACTTTCAAACTCCAAGTCATTAATTCAGGAAAACACCTTGCTAGGCACATGGAACATACAAAAAGGGATAAAATGTATATTTTAACTTGAATAATGTTTTGTTGTTGTTGTTAGGTTCCATAAGGTCAGGTCCAACTCATAGTGACCCTCATAAAGTTTTTAATGGCTGATTGTTTGGGGGATTGTGGATTGCCACATCCTTCTCCCTTTTTTGCAGTGCTGGGGAATCGAACCAAAGGCCTCAGAGAGCGCAACACAGCCCTCCACCAACTGAGTTAAACTCCAGCCACAAATATTATGTTAATCCAACTAGATTCTTATTCTCTTCTCTTTCATTTTTCTCTCTTGTTTCTCCTCCCTCTTATTCCTCCTCCTCCTCCTTCTTTTTCTCTCTCTCTCTTTCTCTCTTTCTCTCTCTCATCTCTGTCTCTATCTCTTACTTCTATCTCCACACACATTAATCCTATAAAAAATAAATCAAATAGCAGAACAGAGGGTCATACAGAGAATCTCTGGGAAAATGATAAAGGCATAAATGCAGGTTTATACATTTTCCTCAAAAATTTGAATAAAATAAACTATCAAATAGAGTTAAAAATAAGGAAAAGATTTTTCTACCCATGCTTGGCCACTGTCTCTACTCCCAGATTTTTTCAGTCAAATGACAGAGAACAGAGAAAAAAGATTACAGAATATGGTTTCTGACCTCTGTGCTTGTTCCTTAAGAAAACATCTAAACATTGCCCGTGAAAACAAAGAAGCAAACCAAGACAAATCTTTGTACATCTTAGGGTGTCAAAACGAAGACTTATTTAAGATTGTCAATGCTTAAAATAAAGTTTTAAATGAGGGAGAAGAGATATATCCAAACATCAAAAAGGAAAGAAAGAAAAAGAACATATAAATGACAATAAAGAAGACAATCTCAAGAAGATTCACCACCAAGAGAGAAAAACATTTTAAAGCAATGCTTCATATTCTCAAAGAAATTAAAGCAGCATACACCCTGTAATTCAGATTAAAGAAATATAACAAAACAATTTTCAGGAGAAAGGGACATGGAATTAAACAGGATTGCAGCAATAAAAAAACTGAATAGGAACTGCAGAAAAAAAAATGGTACTGGCTTAAGAAAAATAAAACACAACACAAACAAAATGGAAAGATCCAAAGCACACAGAAGAATATAGTTCACACGGCAAACCCACACCAGGGACCCAGTCTGTAGATATTTGGACCTGCAGAGAAAAAGAACAGACTGCTCAGGGTACACACAATATTTAAAGACATGATAGAAGAGAATATTCCTGTTATGTTTGAATATATCCCTTCCAAAACTCAGATGTCAAAGTGTAATGGCAAATTTGATAGGATTTAAGAGGCAGGATGGGGTGGGGTTTAGCTCAGTTAGTAGAGCGCCACCCTGCAGTCTCTGAGGTCCCAAGTTCAATTCCCAGAACCACAAAAACAGGAGAAGGATGTGGCAACCCACTCCCGAGGCAATCCTGAAACAATCACCATTGAAAACCCTATGAGGGTCGCTATGAGTCGGACATGACTCAAGGGCACCTAACAACAACAATAAGAGGCAGAATATTTAAAAAGTCCATCTTCTTGGATGGAATTAAGTCCCTTGTTAAAGTGGGCTCAGGCAGCATTGACCTCTCTGGTCCTTCTGTCTTCTGGCAAATGAAGATACAGAATTCATCTCCTCCAGAGATGCAACGTTTTGCTATCATGGAGGCAGAAGGCAGCCCTCACTAGAAAACTAAACTTGCACCTTAGACTTTCTATTTCCGGTCACAAGACAGGTGAGAAATAAGTTTCTGTCATTTATAAATTACCTAGCCACAGTTGCAGCAGCACAAACAGAATAAGACAGTTCCTGAACTGACATAATTTCAAGATTCAGAATTAAAAGGATCATTATGATCTATGTAACATGTATAAGCACTGAGGAGCCTATCTTCATAATTGAATAAGTTATTGAAGTTCAGAAGGAGTCCTTCATTTCTTCACACAAACCTAGATGCCAAGAAACAATGGTACAAATCTACTAAATTCTAAAAAATAAAGGGAAGGATTATGATTCAAGAATTTTCCCCACCAACTTTTTACTCTTTATGGCAAGAGAAATTCTCAAATATGCAGAGATTCTGGAAAGGTAATATATATGTATCTTTCTTAGACATATCATCAGGACATATCTCTGATAATAAAGATAAAAATTGAAGTAAATAAATCACAAATGGGAAAGTTTCTCTATGAAAGGAATGGAAAGAGTTTGAACTATTTGGGCAGAAAATTTAGTTTAAATAACTATTTTGAAAATGCTTCCAAAACTGAACATAATTATTTTAATTCTTGAATAAAGAAACATTTTATTATAGTATTATGTTATAGTTTATTATACCATTTTGTTTTATTATAGTATTTATTATAGTATTATAGTTTTATTATAGTTCATTATAAGTATTTATTATTTTAATTATAATGAACTATAATAAAAACTCTTGAGTCTACCAATAAAAAAATAGAAAGTAGAAACCAATAGCAGATATTCTATGAGTCATTAAAAATGAACTAATTTCCCCATTGCTCATGGGAGAAGACAATAGTCACTAATAATTTCAAAAACTGATAAATACAGCTTACCCATTTTAGCTGAATATTCAAATCAATTACACAAAGAACAAAAATTTAATTAGGTGTTCCAAACTACTGGGAGGAAAAAAATTACTGAAAAGTATGCTCCAACTAAGTATGAAAAGGAATACAATTATCAAGGACGCAAATGCAGGGTATAGTCTTGGGATTTTCCTGGTGAAAGATGATTGGAGAAGATAGAAGCAGAGGTGAGAAAGTGACACCTCAACTGTCATGATTGATATTCTTCAATGTTTTAAATAACAAATCAAGAAATATGATATGAGCCTATTACTCAGCAACATGGAATTGAATGCAAGAAAAAATAATGAAAAAGACCATCAGGTTCCATCTGGTGCACGAAAATAGAGATAGGAACACAGAAAGACTTGAAGACTGGCTTTTATTGCTTGTTGTTTCATGTTAAATAAGCTCTTTAGCTTTATTTGTCTTTCAAATGTATTTCTTGGACTTTCCTTTCAACTTGGAGGAAAGCTGAATTTATTCAGGTAAATTCACAATTAACAAAAGATTATAGTAATTATACCTAACAAAATTGAATTCAATATAAAGAGTATAACGAAGACAAAGAAAATTATAATTTTCAAAAAGAAGAAAAGGGAATAAGACATTTTCAGCTGAACAACAAAGTGAGGGGGACAAGGGCTGCCATGCTTTAGGACATGCTATAGAGCATCTACAGCAAGAGCAGAGAGGTACTGATGAGTGAATACACAAATAGACCAGCAGAAGAAAATATGAAATCCAACAATCAATCCAAACACCAATGATAACTTACTATAAGAGGGTGACATCCCACATTACTGGAACAATGACGGCCTTTAAAATAAATAGAACTGTTACAACTGTGTAGTCACTCAGAAAAAGAACCAAACTTCATGGCATACAGAAGAATAAACTCCAAATGGTTCAGGGATCTAAGTGGAAAGGAACAGGAAGAGGATAAGAGAAAGAGCAGGAAGAAGCAACTATATAAGTCTGAGAAAGGCATAAGTTGTCGGGGTTTTAGCTATAGCCCGGCTAAAGTTAGGGCCAAACCCTCGACATAACAACGTGGCCAATGTCGGGAAAGAAGAGCCTCGGGAGACCTTTAGATGGTTGGAAAAGGGAAAGTAAGGTTTATTAGGGTGCTCCCCTGATGGAGAGCAGGGAGCAAGCAGCCCCTATAGAGCAAGGCTCTACCCCTTTAAGTGCTGGCTCTAGGCCTGCAGCATGGAATGCTGCAGGCTAAGTGCTGGTACAGCTCAGCCTTAAAGGCACAGCCACAGCCACTGGTGTTCAGTTGAGGTCCGATGGTCTCAACTCTCGTGGCTTGCCTTCTTTACCTCCCTCCTTCTGGCACATGCTGGCATTGCTTAACAAACAAATGAACAAACAAAGAAAAAATGACATATGATGGATGTTTTGACCTAGCCATTCTACTTTCATGAACTTTATCCTGAAAATAGGTCTCCAACCACACAAAACACATATGCAAAAGATCATTAATGTAGTATTCTCTCTAACTTATAAAATATTGGAAACAACCTTCGTATGCTTTCATGGGAGAATGGCTGAATAAATTATAGTACTCTCTCATAATGTAGTGCCTGCAGCCGTAGCCCTGTGGCATCCAATCCCATCAGATCTTGGAAGCTAAGCAGGGTCAGGCCTGGTTAGTACCTGGATGGGAGACTGCCTGGGAACACCAGGTGCTGTAGGCTTGGGAGAAGGACCTGGCAACCCCCTCCCAAAAATCAATCTGCCATTGAAAACCCTATGAATAGCAGAGAAGCACTGACAATAGTGTTTCCCCTGTTGTACAGAGGGTTGCTATGAGTCAGATACTGACTCGACGGCACCTAACACCTAACAACAACAACAACAACAACAACTCATAATGTAGTAGTATATAACGATAAGAAAGAATGAGGCAGATCTCCATGAACTGATTTGAAATGACATTCAGGATATCTTATTAAATGGAAAAAACAAGTACAAAGTAGAATCTATAATAAACTGTCCAGTACAAAATTATATTTTATAAAAACTTTAAATGTATCAACTCATTTCTTGTGAAAGGAACAAGAGAAAGACCAGAAACTTGAGATTTGGGGAACTAGAGAGTGGGTGGGAATAAGGTGGGAAAATGAGGAAATGGAAATAGGGATGATGAGGTAGTGTGAACTTCTTTGAATTTAGTGTTAGTGGAGTTCTGACTGTGGCTATGCTTATATAGCCAATAAACAAGCAATTAAGGATGTCTTGGATGTGGGGGAAGCACAAAATGAAACAGCAACAAGTGAACCTAAATGCATTACGAATAAATGATATAAGCTCACTGAAGGAAGTGCAGAAGGAAAGAACTAACCCAACTAACTATGAAAAACAGTATTTAACTATATCAGGCAAGGTTAAGGACAAACAGAACTGTTCATAAAAACTGTACTTTTGTTAATATATTTTTCATGAGTGAATGAGTTAGCAGTTCTAAAACTGCAAAATACATACTGTAGTTTTAGAATTTTCTACTAATGTTAAGCAACTAATTAAATGTTGTGAGTGGTTTTCCACTGACTGATAAAGGAGTTACAGTTGTGGGTGGGGAATTGAAATGTGCATTTGCTACATGTTCTCCATGTGTCTGCTCAGAGGCCTTAGAAACAATGGCACATAGTGGCAATGAGCACAACCAGGATTCCGAGCTGACCTTGTAAATACCATTCTCAAATAAAAGGATCCAGGGCTCCTTTGGGAAATTAGTTACACCAGTTGCTGGGGCAAGGAAATTAAAAGCCGTACATGGACCATTGCATGCTGCCAAGAACTAAGGAAATGCTCAAATAATGATGAGAAGAGCACTGGGAAAGACACAGAGTCGACTGGAAGGAAGCTTTCAATGCCTAGATCTAGAAACACTTGAGCATCAAAATAAATAATGAGACCAATTGATTATCACTCAGAGAACAAAAATAAATGTCCATGAGTTCATTCTTACACTAACTCATATACAGGTAAATAAATAGGGGATAAGTGACAAATTTTCCTTTAGAAGGATCACAATTAATATATCTAGAAAGAATGATGAAAATAGAAGACTTGAAATAGGCAAAGTACACAGAAATAATGTTGTAGACAAGAACCAAAAAAGATACTATAAGTAGCAGTGAGAGTGTAACGAGAAATAGAATCTTCACATTACTCATAGATGATGATGTTGTTGCTGTTAGGTCCCATAGAATAAGTGTCCAACTTATAGCAACCCTATGTACAACAGAGGAAACACTATTGTCAGTGCTTCTCTGTTATTCACAGGGTTTTCAATGGCAGATTGTTTTTTGGGGAATGGGCTGCCAGGTCCTCCTCCCAAGACTGCAGTACCCTGTATTTCCAGGCACTCTCCCATCCAAGTACCACCCGGCCCAATCCTGCTTAGCTTTTGGGATTTGATGGGATCAGATGCCACAGTGGTATGACTGTAGGCGTCTCCCCATAAGTTATTTATGGATTACAATGGAAAAAAATAGTAACATAATAGTGTAGAAACCTGTCTGAGATCTTGATAACCAAGTGATAACAACATCACAAGTAAGACATAAACCTCACATCCCTGGACATTACATATGAAGAAGGACATGCCACTTCTGTGTTATTAATGCACAAAATACACAACCTTAATAATCACAAAATATAATTGGACAAGTACAAATTGAAGAAAACACAAGAAAATAACTGCCCTGTCTTTTTCAAAGCCTCATTGTCATAGAAAATAAAGATGACTGAAAAGCATCACAGATTAAAGAAAAGACAGGACAATTAAATGCAATGTGAAACCCTGGATCAGATCTAGAAACAGAAAAAGGATATTTGTGAAGAAACTGATAAGAAACAAATTCTATAGAATAGTTAATAGTTTTATAATGACATCAATTTGCTGATATTAATGTTTGTACAGCTGTGGAACTTGTCAACATTATGGAAGACAAGAGAAGAATAAATGAGAAATCACTGTACTATTTTTGTGACTTTTGTAAAAATCTAAATTTATTTCACAAAAATTATTTAAATGGAAATTTTTCAATTACATCATGGAATAAAGGAAAAATAGAAGTATTTAATATCTCAATTTAATAATAAAGAACTATATTTTGCTGTTACCTGTAATGAAAATTAAATGTGAAATGATGGGCTCCAGGGCAGGGGGACAAAGCACCACGGCCCCACATACATACATGCATGTACACACAGTTCTGCCAAGAAACACAAAGAAATGTAAAAGAGCCAACAGTCTGTTTACAAAGAATCTCTAAGCACAGGGATGGCAGAACTAATAGGTTCAGGATGCAAGAAAAAAGAAACAAAATTACTTAGGTGTGGGAATAAGTGGTTTTATTTATCTTAAGAATAAATGATTTTTATGGTGGCAAGAAATATAGCTTTTTTTCCCACTGTTTATATCTATGAATTCTTGACCTTTCTATCCTGTGTCCACTACATTTTGCCCCTCCAGGAAGTTACAACAGTAAATATCCTCCCATTTCCTACAACTATTACCATCTTTGAACCTAAGTGAAGAGAAATCATCCTTCTCTAAAGCCTGATTCTTCCACAAACAATTGTTACGTAAAACTGGGAAGCTGGTCCCCAAAATACTGATGACAAATGCAATCTGAATTAATTATTGTGAGCTAACTTCGTTTCCTGGAAATAACTACAATGATAAAATATTTCTACTCAATTCATTATTGCCACTGGGATTGACCTAGCTGAGAGAGTTCTAAATACTTTTTCTGACATTTTAATATGAAAAATTCAAATGCAGAAAAGTGAAAGAATTTATAGTGTATACTGTTTAGATTCAACCATTAACATTTTGCTAAACTTGTTTATCTACTTACTTCTATCCATTCATCAGTTTGTTTTGTTTTTTGATGCACTTCAAAGTAAATGACAGATATCCACACATTTTCTCCAGTATATCTCATTAACTTACAAGTTCCAACATACTCACCATATTTTGTGGGTCTATTGACTGCAATGTATTTCGCAGATACTGGATTCTATCTTCACCTTTACTCTGACCTTGAGTGTAAAGGCAGGTTGATCTGTAAAGATGGCCATAGCCAGAATCCCAAAATCTTAAAACTGGCCCCCACCTGCTGTGGCAGGCAGGGGTTTGACTTTGAACTCTTTAGACTCGATTTTTTGCTGCATAAACCCATTCACCTACCTATTCGCAAATAAATGGAGAACACACCGTGTTTATTTTTTCATGGGCATGAGCAGTGCTTAGTACTTAGGAAATGCTAAATACAAAATTAAATATTGATAATACATAGCAGTTTAGTGAGAATATTTACTTTATCCAAGTGTATTTGGATATTTATACGCACATGACTTTTTCTGAGGAGAGTTTCATGGCTTACACACATTTTCAAAGAAATCAATGCCTCTAAAAGTATCGAGGGCCCCTGGTCTCACTCTTCCCCCTTTCCAGACCCTGCATTAGTATCTCAGAATGCATTATCTCATTGCCTGCCACATCCCACTATTGACTTATATTTAGCTTACTTCAACCAAAACTCCAATTTATTTCCCCCACATTATTCTCCTACTATAGATCATTTTTGTTTATTTGTCTATTCTGGTGATTAGTGAGAAACTTTGTCCATTAAGCTGCATTGGATGCATCATTAACTAGAAAAAAAGGAGAAAACAGGTAGTGAAAAGTCAATAGTTGGTGATATTTATGACATCCCCTGAGTGTGAACAAAAGAAAAATGGTCCTGGCTTTTGACTCATTCTTTCAAAGACTTTGGCGACTTACATATTCTATTTACCTTCCTTGGCAGAAAAATCCCCCAGGAAGTAACAGGTACAAAAAAGCACAATGGGCTTGTCTGGGCCCCTGTTGCTATTGCTGTTGTGATGCTGGGTTTTAGACCATTTCTTCCACACTGCCTGAATCTCCCACAGCATCTACTACAATACCAAGCACAGAGGGGGGCTCAGGATGCCCTTATTTTTACTGGAAAACTTAATTGAGGGCCAATTTGGAATTTACTTCTATAGCAATATTAAGCTTGAAGATCAACATTTTGGAAACAACAAGACCCTAAAACTTGTAATTCACAAATACTTGTACAAGCTAGAGTGACCATTGGTCTTAAAGCTAATGAACCCATATCTTCTTGTTTTGCTATTTCTAAACAGCCTCTCCAATGTTCACAGGAAATAGTACATCACAGGGGATTCTTTGAGACTCTGATTCCTTTTCATCTCAGTTATGCTGTTGGCCAACTCTCTCATCTTTAGCGAGGCAGGTATCATCAAGCACAAAGAATATTTGGAAGCACTGTCTTCAGCTGGACCACTTGTGGGGTGGCATTATGAACCCACTTCTGAGCTCAGAAGGACACACTACTATAAGCAATTATGAAATCTCTTTTGGAGTGGATAATCTGAAGAAATACTAACCGCAGACTCTCTAGAAAAGTAGAGTCATAGAGAATAAGAATTATTATTTTTACAATGGCACTGATTACTCAGTGACGACTGAAGGTTAATATCTCTGTGCTTAAAGCTTACAACTCTGTAAATGCTCTGTTAAACATTTTCCTGATGAGTACACTTATGTTTTCAGACATTTTAGAGCTAAAACTCTCTGCACAGTAATTCAGCTGAGTCCAATCCTGGAAGCAGCATCTTGATTGGAATACCTTCCCTCACCAAGTAAAAGGACCTCTCTCTCCCAGGGGTAGGAGTGGATGGAGGATGTCACTTTGGGGAGTTAAGTCTCTCCAGAAGGAGCAACCTCTGTTCTTAGCTCTCTGCTTCCCTCCTGTGGTCACTGCCCACATTGTTTTTCCTGAAATGGAGAACAGTCCCAGCGTCTGGCCAAGGGTAGCTGGCTGGATGCACAATATCTATTAGTTAAACATAGCACATCAAAGTGAGAGACAAGAAATCATTTCTCCTACCTCTCTTATCACTATTAAATGTTTTTGTCACTTCCTTTGTGAAAAAGCAATTGCCCGAGGAGCTCAGTTTGCCTCTTGCTTATCCATTGACTTAATAAGACACATTCACATGGCTGAAAACTTTTGTTCTGCCCTGTCCACTTCCTGTTAGTTCAGACTTCAAATTTCACTTTACTCAAACTCACCCCTCTCTTTCTTTTCCCATTTAACAAATTGATCTGCATACCTGTGGTTGCTTAAATTTCTTTGTCAGTAGTGGTATTAGATTGTGTCTCATAGTACCCTATCACCTCCTTGTTCTGGTTTAAATACAAAGGAACAAAGCAGTGGCTGATAATAATGATTATCTTTTATCTCTTCTAAAATGTCCAAAAGGTCTGTAACATTAAAGAAAATGAAAGGAACTAAGAAGAATAGCATAGTGACCTATAGAAACTGTCAAGAGGTATTATAGTGATGGATGGGTACTGAAAAAGATGGGTCACTTTCAACTCCAGCCAAAGATAGATGATAAGAAAATGGATCATCTATAATTCACTTCTTGCATGTAAGGTTTTCACAACTAATAAGCAACAGTTTCTCTGATGTTGGTAAATATTAATCTATTATAAAAATAGTTAAATAAATATATTCCTGCTTTTATAAAGACCTGCGATTATTCACTATAACCTTGTTAAAAGTACTCTATTTACCCCCCAAACTCCTCAGGCATGTTTTGTTGTCTTTTGAAACAGCAGCATCTCACATACTTTACCAGCACCTCACTTTTGGAGCACTCGAGTGAACTTTTTTTTTCATTGTTTCCCTGGAAACAACAATGTTGCCTCGGTGTTGAACAAGAAAAGGGCAACAAAGAAAACGAGATTACCCCATTTTCCTGTGGAGGTAGAGGGTAAAGGGAAGTGCAAAGGAGGAATCAGAATTTTGAAATGTTCAAGGTATAAATAAAAAGATTAGATCATTGCAGTTGCTCTTTAGGAGCCAGGGAAGTTGAAGAAAATTTCATTTGGGAAATGTGACATGACTGGCAGTAATCAAGCCGACATAGGAATCCAGGGAGCCTGACACATAGCAACAGGTATGATTTTAATAGTTCTAGAATGTTCTCAGGTCCAAACAAAATCCATCTCCGTGTTGCAGGCTTGTTTCTGAGAGTCTGAGAACACAGCCAAGCCTTCTCTCGCTGATGATTCATTATGATACACTTCTCTCAAGCTCTCCTTTAATAATATTTAAAACTTCAAATAAAATTAAATAACTTGCCTAAAAGCATTGACTCAGCTCTGTAATAAATAAGCCATAATCAATACCCTAGGCTCCCACTCTCTGAGATTGGTCCTCCTAGATGGTAGACCCTGAAGCAGATTTACTTGTGGAAAGTTCACGGGAGGGTGTCTCAGGAGGAGCCATCAGTGTGGTGGGGGAAGGGCGTTGGAAAAGCAAAGCTGGCCCAAGGGAAGTTGAACAATGGCGCAGATGTGACAAAGCCTTGCTTCCAAAGCTGAGATGGCTCTTCAGAGTTGCCTTGAATTAGGGCAAGAAGGCTGGTTTTTATAACCTCAAATCAAAAGCCACTGGAAAATAGCTATGCCCGGGGAATAGCACACCCTTGGACAGACACCTGTTCTGAAAGGAATATACCCGTGAGCTGTAAGCAGTTAACACTCTCAGTGGCTGAGGTGACAGATGTGCTCAATTAAAGGGAGAACCTTAAGTTGGGTGTGGTGGCTCAGCTGCTCTGGAGGTGGAGGCAGGAGGGTGGCAAGTTCAAGGAAAGAGGCAGCCTGCACAACTTAGAGAGACCCTGTCTCAAAACATGAAAATGGGACTTGGAGTGCAACTCAGTGTTACGAGTGCTTGCAAGGAATGCATGAAATCTGGGGCTCAGCACCCCAGTACCACAGAAAAGAAAAGAAAAAGAAATGTAAACACTTTTAAAAAGGGAGAGAACCTGGGTCAAGTAACAGAGCATCAACGAGGCTCACTGATTAGCGTAGGATCCTACCCCTTGTTGTAAGAGGCAAGAGGGACCCAAGTAGCCACCCTCCTCTGAAGATCTGGAAGGGTCATTATTGCCATTCTATGATCTGAGGAGTCAAGGAACAAAGGTTAAGTTCCCTAACCAAAGTCACAAGGTCACTAGATCCTCATCTAGTCCTCTAAACACCACATGAAAACTCAGCTGTTCTTGGTGGATTGTGCTGTCCTACCAATAAATGCCAGGGAACTCTATTAACCTAATGCTCCAGAAAAGGTATTTCAACAAACTCATAGCCTCATAGATTGCAATTATATAAAGTCAGTTTTTCTTCCATGACCACTCCTCCTCATCATTCTTCCCTGGACTAAATGTTGTGGAAATCGGAGAGATTTTAGTCAGAATGCAGATTCTTCCATCATGTCTACTTAAGTCTTAGCCGTTCTAGAAGATTCATTGCAAAAACAGGCAATCTAAAGATTGGGCTCTACTTATTCACAGGGCATGGTGCCCATATCCTGTGGATACAACCAAGTGGTTACAGCTCCCATAGATTAATCTATCCTGCACCAGAAGGCTTGAAGCAGATGGCTAGGGATCCTAGGTTTTACTATTAGTGGGTTTATGCAGATTTGTTTTTTATTCTTTAACCCACCTTATCTCTCTGGCTGCTTCACACAAGACAACTCCCAGAAACACAACTCAGCTTTCATTTTCCACATCACCTCTTAATCCCTCTGAATTGTGCCTATCACTTCATCAGAGACCCTGGGACCCACTGGCTAACAGAAATTGTATTCATGATCTCCTCCAAGAAGCTTCTTTCCATATATGAATAATAAATCAACAGACAAAATTTGGCAGTTCTGTGTGTGTGTGTGTCTGTGTGTGTGTGTGTGTGTGTGTGTGTGTGTGTGAATGAAAATGAGGAACTTGTGAGCCAGTTAATAGGATTTTAATAGACCAGGCCTTGCTTTGTGCCTTGTGCACTTCTCCCCATAATTTTGACTGGGCTAATTTTTTCTATTCAGGAAAGCACAGAAATGGTGTTTCCTCCCCAACCCTTAGCCAGGAAACAGGGAGGAAATGCTATAATAAGCATTTCACTGAGCTGCAATGAACACCTAATTTAAAGCTAGGAGCCACATTTGTTTAAAACTCCTCAGTGACAAGAAAAAACAGTATGTTCTCCCTTTAAGCATCATATGCCAACTACTGACCCCATTTTGTTTTTGGTCAGAGGATCTGGGGAAGGAGTCAGAACAATTTGCTTCTTGGTTCAAGTTCAGTCTTTGCTGAGAGGGACAGAAAATCATTACCTGCTGAAAAAGTTTGGTTATTTATAGAAAATGATTAGAAGCCCTCTATCCTGGCCCAGTGGTCAGCTGTCCACAGTCCCCAAATCATCCTCACAATTTACGCTCATGTTGGCAGAAAGTATTAAACCGTCAGAACAAGCCTTTCACCCTGTCACAGTGGAAGTAGACGCAAAAGCCCAGAGATTTGTGTGACTGTGGAAAAGACCTTGAAGACTGAGAGGGCAAGCAGAAGGGGTTTGACGTTGTTGCTCCATCCTTAATCTTCTCCATAAAAGAGTGTTAAATGTGGCGGCACCAGGCAGAGGCCATTTTGACATTTTTAAAGCAAGCAATGGATTCTGGGAAATGTGTCTCTTTGGCCCTTCTTGGGACAGATACACATCCATTTTAACCAAGTATAATTTTTTATGGAAGAAGGACATGGCAATCCACTCCTAAGCAATCCTGAAACAATCAGCCATTGAAAATGCTATGAATTAGACATGACTTGATGGCACCTAACAACAACAAAAATAATTTCTTAGAAATGTTGGGTTTTGTTTCCCCACATCATGCACACTTTCCCATTCCCACTATCTACCAACATCATCATTGGCAATTCAAACTCTGTCCATTTCAGCCTCACTTCTTCCCAGGAGCCCTCCCGCACTGCCAAGGTCACTATGATCTTCCCCTTCTCTGATTTCCCACAAGTCTCTCGGTATTTAGCAAAGAACTTGACATGTAGGTGTACCCTCAATGTGTATGTTGTCTTGTCTTCCTGGCATGCATTATTCCAGCTCTAGAGCATGAGCTACTTAATATCTTTCTCTACCTCTGATGCACCTGCCTTGCTCTCTTAGTTCTCTCTCTCCTCTCATTCTCTCCACACTATTGTATCTGCTACCTCACGGTCTCTGTTCTGTGCCATTCCTCTGTATGTCTTGATTTTTACTGTTTCCACTGTCAGCTGACTCCTTACAATGATTCATACTCATACTTGCAACAGGAATGAATATGTTGGCATCTACTGGTCATTTCCCCATGGACAGCCCACCTTGTACACAGCTTTAACACCAGCCTCTAGCTGGACCACACTGGACCCCAGAGCATTTGCCCTCATTCCAGTTAACCAGCACCAGGATGTCAGCGTCACATAGAGCCAAAAACCAGAGACCTATGTGTAAGGAGCCATTCAGACAACACTAAACACTTTGAAGCTCTGGAGAACTATGCCCTGAAAGCTATGTCCACAGTTCCTGCCCCTTCTGCCTCTCCTCACTATACCCAAAACACACTTTTATTGCAACTTTACCTAAAACTCACTTTTAGCCAGATGACCTGAGACCTACTTCCAAGTCACCAGTGAAGTTAAATATCTGCCAGTTTTTATAAGAATGTGACATCTCCACATTTCTCTGTTCTAACATTTTCTCTCGTTTACCTCTGAAACTAAAGTCCTCAGTTCATTCAAAATTAAACTCAAATTGAATGTCTTTAGGGTAACTTTCTTGGCTAAATATTTCTCAGTGAGTCTTATAAACTCTAAGTTTGGTGAAGGCAAAATATTTTCTAAGCCTTGCACAACTTCTGAAGAACACAGCAAAACTGATGCCTCATAGATGGAAACAAATGGTTGTTGAATTGAATTGCATTCCATAACAACACCATGGAGTCTCAGGAAAAAACCATAGATAGTTCATGGCTCAATCTTCAATTGGCTATCATGCCTGACAAATAGTCATTGAGGCCTAAAAAGATCTTTAATGCATTGAGCTAAAACCTATCTTCCTAGAATTCTCACTCATTTTTCCTAATTTTAAATAAGGCCCAACAAACAGAAAGTCCAATTTTAGTTTCCATATAAAAGTCTGTTAAGTATTTTGAAACAGAAATTGAGCACTTACCAAGTCCCTTTTCTGGGCTAAACATATAGACTTAGCTGACTCAGGAATTCTTTTTCCTTTGGCTTGGTTTTGATATAATAAGGTTTTCTCAGTTACAGTTGCAATATCAGTGGAAAATCTTCAAGTAGTCCATTCATTCTTCACTTAATAGAGTTTATAAGTTTCCATTACCAAGATCTCCTTGGACGCACCTTGCAAATATCTTTCTAGAACTAAACATAATCCTGCCTAGAACTAAATTCCATATTCAGTAGGACTACACAGTTTTTTGTTTGTTTGTTTTATTGTTTTTGTTTTTTGTGGTACTGGGGGTTGAACCCAGGGCCTTGCACTTGCATGCTCTGCAAATGCTGGACCACTGAGCTGCAACCTCAGCCCATTTTTCTTTTCTTTTTTTTCCTTTTTTTTTACTTTTTGAGACAGGGTCTCACTAAGTTATGCAGACTGCCTCTGGTCTCGAACTTGTGATCCTCCTTCCTCTGCCTCCTGAGCCGATGGGACTATAAGCATGTGCCACCGAACCCAGCTGGACTAAACAGTTTTAACTCAGTTGATGGAGCGTCATTCTGCAGACTCTGAGGTACCGGGTTCAATTCCCAGTACTGCAAAAAATGTGAAAAGGATGTGGCAATCCACTCCCAACACAATCCTGAAACAACTAGTCATTGAAAGCACTATAAGGTTCACTATGAGTCAGAGATGACTCGATGGCACCTAACAATAATAATAAAACAACAACAACAACAACACATAAGTCTGTAATTTTTTTGATTCAAACAAAATACTTTATCAACAAAGCTCACATTTTGAGCTGACATCATTTCTTGCCCTTCCCCCAGTCACCTCAGATGGCTGGGTTGTGTTGTATTTGCCAAGTGTACCAATGTAATGCCAGTTTCTAGCACTTTCATATCCTTGATAACATCCAACCTCATGACTGGCACTTAGTAGGCATTAATTAACATATCAAAAATAAATGACTCATCCAGGCCTGACCCCTTAGCTCTTTGCCAAAGGAAACTCTTATATTCCTAGGCTACTCCATTCTGTGTCTCACTTTGAACTGATGTTGAACCATATTAAATTCCATCTTATTAGAATTGCTTCATAACTCCAGGTTATCAAAATAATTTGAATCATTCATCAGTTTCCTAAATTTTAGCTCTTCATTCTAATATCATATCAGTCACATATTTAGTAATCATGCGTGATAGGTTGTCAATGAAGCCATTGAATTAAGATGCTACATAGGACAGATTCAACAGCAGAGATCTCTGGCGAATCACTAGAACCCACTCTCCAAGTGAACATAATCTATTAATCAAACTCTCCAAGTGTATTTACTAAAATAACATAAACCTATCACAATCATCATCTACCCCATTTCTCTCCTTTTTCCACAAAGGAACATGAGATAATCTATCAAATACGTTCCTGAAGCCAAAGTACTATAGGATAGGGTATTAATAAGGGTTCTCCAGAGAAACAGAATGAATAAAAAAAATAGACATGGAGAAAGAGTTTCATTGTGGGATTGGCTCACATGATTATGTAGGGTAAGTCCCATGGTATACTATCTGCAAGCTGGAGAACCAAGAAAGCCAGTGGCATAATTCAGCCTAAACTCAAAGGCCTAAGCCTGAGGGAAGGAAGGAGGCAACTGATGTAAGTCTAAGAGTCATAAGGCCTGAGAAACAGGAGCTCTGATGTCCAAGGTCAGAAGACAGATGTCCTAGCTTAAGCAGAGATAGTAAATTTGCCCTTTCTCTTTTTGTTCTACTTAGACCCTCAACAGATTAGATGATGCCACCCACATCCATTACTCAGTCTCCTGATTCAAATGCTAATCTCTTCTGGAAATAGTCTCACAGATTCACTCAGAAATTATGTTTTACCAGCTATCTAGGTATCCCTTAGTACAGTCAAATTGACACATTAAAATTAACCATCACAGCTATATTGCTTCATGTTCTTTCTCAATTTTTTTCAAAGGGAAAATGTGCCTGTGAGATATAAAATTCTCTTACCTAGATGGCCTTTCCCTAAAACCCCAAGATAAGTTATGTCCATCTTACAAGGTATGTTTACAATACCACATTACCCTTTATTGAATACCTGTCAGAGAGAAATGATTCTTCCAAGCAAAGTATGTGCAATGTCTTATGAAATGATTATTAAAATATTATTCATCAAGTATTCTTATCTCCATTTGAGAGCTAAGGGAGGCATAGATGTGCTAATTGCCCTCAAGTTCTTTTGTAAAATAATAACTGTTGTCACATGATTTATGTTATAATAGAGCTGACCACAAGCTTATAAAAATGTTCCAAAAAGCAGGAAGAAGTGAGCACTTTTAAATATAATAAAATTTATCATTACTTTCTTGACTTGTCATGTTTTTGTGTGTGCGGTATTTAATGTTGTTCTCAGTAAAAGAAATTTAAATTTTTAAATCATTAGCATGATTTTTTTCACATTTTTATATTATGTAATTCCAGTATTAAACACAAACATAAGCACATTTAATTAGTATATGAAGTCACAAAAAATACAAAATCTGTATTTGGGAATGTGTGCCTGTATATGTTCATCTATACTGCACAAAACTTAACTATTTTTATTTGAGTTTAGATGCAATCTCTCTACCTTTGGCTTACTGATGAACAAGAACTAAAAGGAAAAGGAACTCTGAGGCGTCCCTTCCCTTTCCTTCTATGTTGTTGTTTTCATTGTTAAGTAGTTGACTACTATAGGGAAGAAATACAAATTAGAAAGGACATAGTTCCTCAGTCCTCAGTGTCATTGCCATCATTCTGCCTTCAAAGTAAGTTCAGGTTCAAATGAAAGTGCATGGCCACTCTGGGATGTCAATACCTCCACTTATGCAGTGGTTAATACAGCACAATTAACTTGTACACTTTTAAGGTTTGCTGAACTCCACACACCACTGATCCACCAAAAGTTAACATACATGGCTCGTGGAAAATGCTATTTACAAATGGCGTGGTGAGGAAAAGCAGACAGATACACTGTGCATTGTGCATATCTCCTCTGCCCACATGCATGCTCCATGGTCCCACCAGGCTTCACTTGCAAAACACCAGTTCAAAGATAAAAATATTAGGAATTTAAAGATTTCCACAGCTGATCATCAGATCAAATGCAGGACCCCTCTGATTTCCAGGCTCTGGCAACTGCCCAGGGCATAGGGCAAGAAGTGGCCTTGTTTGTCACCATTAATCATTGGACCATTGCCTGCCCCTGAGACCTCTTTTTTTTTTCCTGCAGTACTAGGGGTTGAACCCAGGGCCTCGCGCTTGCATGTTTTGCAAGTGCTGGACCACTGAGCTGCACCCCAGCTCGCCCCTGTTTTTTCTTTTGAGACAGGGTCTTGCTAAATTACGCAGACTGCCTCTGGTCTCGAACTTGCGATCCTCCTGCCTCCACCTCCCGAGCCACTGGGATTACAGGCGTGTGCCATCGCGCCTGGCTTGAGACCTCATTTTATGATCTTCATTCTCTTGCTCACTATCCCCAAGTCTCACACTCAAATCTTAAAAAGTTTTAAGCAATCTTATGCCTTAGTTTCTTCACACTTGCTGATCCTTCTACCTAGGAAGCCTTTCCCCACAACGTCTGAATGTTCCAGTCCTCATTCAGGCATCATCTCCAATGCCAACTCAGCAAGTTGTCTTGAAGTGTTCCTCATCACTTTATCCTAGTGCTCTATTTTATCTTCTTCCTGCAAATGTAATTATCTGGGTGCATCTTATTTATGCATTTATTTCTTCACTGTCTGACTGTCCCACTAGAATGTAGGTGCTAAGGGAGCCATAACATCATCTGACTTGCTCACTGCTGGGTCCAGTTCTTGAAACTTGGCCTGGCACCAGGGTAGGTTCTCAATACATATTCATGAAATGACATGCACAAATGAATCCATTACTTCATTTATATTAGACCACACCTCATGGTTCCTTCTCAATAAATAGTAATTCAATTATAAATGTGCATAAAACTATTAGTATACTGGAAATTAAAGTCTTTAAAAGCAGAGAATCATGCAAGAGAATGAACTGTAACAGTGATAAATTACTTTAAAACAAATATGTGGAAATGGTCACATATTCTCCTCCACCCCCACTAGTTTCGCTTTTTTCTGTTCTCATATCAAAGTCATAATATTGAGCTGGTAACAGCCCAGATGTTGCCATGACAACCAACTCTGTGGACACAAACTTTTAGCTGAGATGAAACCACATGATGGAGACTGAATTGTTTGGCCAAGGCCTATAGGAAATAATTACAGAGATGATGGAGGAAAGAATTAGCCAAGTAAATTAGTTTTGAACAACTAACTGCATCTTCTTCGGCAGATAAGAAAATAAAAGATAAAGTTGAATCATGCCTAAGAATATATATGCAGGCTAGAAAAACACAAAAACATTTTTAAAAATCTTCCATTTTGTAAGCAAATGAAGTTAAGTATAAGCTGATCTGGATGAAATAGCACCTTCTTAGATACTTTGTCCACTTCTAATTGAAGTTGAAATTCAACTGTCCTAGCCTGAATTCAATGTACGTGTGTGTGTGTGTGTATGTGTGTGTGTGTATATATATATATATACATATATATACATATATATATATGTATATATATATATACATATATGTATATATATATATATATATGATTGAAGGGTTCTTAAAAATTTGCAGGTAAATAAAATATCTCAAAATCAAATGTGAATTCAAGTGCACTGGTTAGCTGTAAAGGAACTTTGGAAAAATCCACTTATAAAGTAAATGATTTCTTTGCTAGGCATTCCTTCATGCATAGATCTCATAAGTTTTTATATGATAAATATTTTCAAAGCCAAATTCCCCTGGGAATGCAACCAGAATTATTTAACAGGTTATTTTCAAATGGTATCTTCTTTCTGGCTCTCAATTTACCAACATGAAATTGGGAAGGTTAGTATTGGCCAGCCACTAATCTCACCTCTGAAATTCTCTGCTTTTTGAAGTTCTCTGAGCTCATTTCTAAAAATCCAAATGTTCAAATGGTTACCCAGTCAGCTATTTGTTTTCTTAAACACATTCCCTGTGTTAGATTTCTGTTGTAACAAAATACCTGAGAGAATCATGTTTGCCTGTCCCTGTTGCCTTGGGCTGATGATGAGACAGAACATTGTGGCAAGGAACCCATGCTGGACAAGAGTTAGTCCCCTCATGGTGGCCTAGAAGCAAAGAGAGAAAGGACCAGGGTCTCAATATCCCCTTCAATGGCATGCCCCAGCAACCTAGCTTCCTTCCATTAGTCCCTACCTCCTGAAGGTTCCAGCACCTCCAAGTTGTCCCACAGGCTGGTGATCAAGCCTTCAGTACATGGCCTTTGCGGGCCATTTAAGATCTAAACCATAAGATTAGCCTCCCACCATAGACACATACTAGTTCTTTATCACTGTCAAACTTAGACTTCACCTTCATTACTAGGTACTCTTTTTTCCTTGCTTTGACCTTGGAAATCCAACAACAACAAAAACAACAATAAACACCTTATTTAAACTAAGATGAAATCTTCTTCAGGCATTGTATTAAGAATTTTAGAGATGGGATATAGAAGTTCAATAAATATATAACCACTTAAAGCATCTGTATTAATAAATGAAAATATCTATGGATAGACTTCAATGAAAGAAGAAGCAACTTACACATGAGTGTATGCAAATTCTTGCTTTTATTTCCTGGGCTATTGGAGTCCTTTCCAGAAAGTCCTTTCCTATGCTTATATCTTGAAGTGTTTTCCCTATGTTTTTCTTTAGTAATTTCAAAGTTTCAGGTCTCAAAATTAGAATCTTTGATACATTTTGAATTGATTTTTGTACAGGGTGAGAGAAAAGAATCTAGTTCCAGTCTTCTCTATGTATATATCTCACTTTCCAGTCACCATTTGTTAAAGAGGCTGTCTCTTCTCTAACTTATATTTTTGACATTTAACTCCATGAGTTTATTTCTGAGTCCTCTATCCTATCTCAAAGACTGTACATGATACTGGCACAAAACAGATGTCTGTTTTGTGCCAGTATCATGTTGGTTTTGTTATTATAGCTCTATAGTATAATTCAAAATCAGATATTGTGATTACTCTTTCTGCTCAGGATTGCTTTGACTATTTGGAGTCTTTTATTATTCTATATGAATTTTAGAATTCTTTTACTATATCTGCACAGAATGTCATTGAAATTTGATGGATATTACATTGAATCTATATATCAATTTCGGTAATATGGCCATTTGCAGAGCCTAATAATTTTTCTAATGCCTCTTTTCTTCTTATCCTACTCTAGTAATTTTGAGCTAGTTATCCTTCAAGGTGCAGTCTTTGAAATTGTCAGAATCAAAATTGAGTCACTTGTCCTACCTAACAACAACAACAAAAAAATTAAATAAAGCTAGGAGATTATGAAGGTAAGTTTCTTATGCATGATTGTCTGATAGTAACTATCAAAAAAAATATCCTGTCAAACCATAAGCTTGAAAAATGACACTCCAACTTTATACAAAAAGTACTTCTGCAAGGACAGCAGCTCAGCAACCCTTCAACCGTGGACTGACATCACCCTTGCTATAAATTATTGTGGCCAAATATTATTGTCTCAAAATATCTGTGTGTTCCTTCTGATTTTTGCCCTTAGGAATCTCCCCTTGCCTCAGTCATCCATACTTTACTCTGGGCATACACATACCCATTGCAATGTTCTGCCATTCCCATTGCAATGCTGTTCTCATATAAAGCTTGATTTTGCTCTGGTTTTTGTATTTCTCTTGGTCAATAACTTCAAAACTGAACTCAGCCCAATTCAATAGCCATTTGTTGTTAGCAGTGTCTTTGCAAGGATAAAAGAGTTATAGAGCAACTGCTTTCAAGGATCTTTGAATCTAATTGAAAGAAGCACCAGGCCCAGGAAATAATTCAAAAATGTTGAACAGGTATGGAGATAGAGGAACCGTCTGTGGTTCAAAAGCCCACATTTCAAAAATAATGGGGTTGAGAGTGACAGAGAGACTTTGAGGTTGTGGAAGAACCTGAGGTGGACCTTAAATAAGGAAAAGAATGTGGTAAGCAGAGAGGAATGGGAGAGGAATCCTAAACTGGGAATCACAAGAGGAAAGACCAGGTTCTATCCACTGACCACCCTTCTAAGCATATTGCTGAATGCCCCTGCAACACTCAGTCACTTACAAGTCCACATTACCCACTCCCATTTGCTCCAGTCTAGAAATCCTTCTGATTTCTTCCTCCTCCTATCCTTCCTTCTCCAAGGTATCTTTCACTATGGCTTCTAATGATGATAAAACAAAGCTATGGCCACATCATTCCCATGCTCCAAGCTCTTCAGTGTCTCCAGCACCGAAAAAAGAACCCCAATCCCTGAGGTCAATTGACAACTCACAGCAACATGTTTCATTTCCTTGTCTTTTCTCTGTTTCATCTGCTCCCACATTTCACATGACAGAGAACAGGAATGTGGTCCGTAATTCCCTCCTTCTCTTCCAAATTCCCAAATACTTTTCAAAAAATCCAGAGCATTCTGATTCCCTCCCTCCTCTCATCTCTCAGTAGTTAGAACATTCCTTCCAGGAGTAGATTTCTGCCCTTTCCTCATATAAATTCACATGTTCTTTGAGAAATTTCCAAACTGTTTCCCTACTATTCTGATTTGCACAACCAAAGTACAGTTGTTGTTGTTATTGTTAGGTGCTATTGAGTTGGGTCTGACTCTCAGCTACCCTACGTACAACAGAACAAAACGCTCCCTGATTCTGTGCCAAGGACATGATCTTCTTTATGCCTAAGGCCATTGTTGCAGACACTGTGTCAATCTGTCTGAGGGTTTTCCTTTTTTCATTGACCTGCCAATCTCCCAAACATGTCCTTCTCTATGGATTGGTCCCTTCTAACATGTCTAAAATATGTAAGAGGCAGTCTAGCCATCCTTGCTTCCAAGGAGCACTCTGGTTGTACTTCTTCTAGGAGAGATCTACTGTTGTTGTTATTAGGTGCTGTCCAGTCCTGTCCAACTCATAGCAACCCTTATAGGGTTTTCAATGGCTGATTGTTTCAGGATTGCCTTGGGAGTGGATTGCTATGACTGTCTCCCATTTTTGCAGTGCTGGGAATCAAACCTGGGACCTCAGAGACTGCAGAGCAGCGTTCTACCAGCTGAGCTAAATCCCAGCCCTTAGATCTGTAGAGAACCCAAAATTTCCCGTAGGCAGTGAGTGACAAAAAGACTATGAAACAATTCCATTCTTTCCTGTTGAATACATTATCTCACCAAAGACTCCCCAGGGGCATTTTATGTAGGTTCAGTCATCAGCGATAAGTGCAGGACCCCAGTAGCTAAGAAGCCAAGCAGAGACTGCAACCCCAGTCTGCTGAACTTTAAAACTCAAGGTTGCATCCATGACAATGCACTGTCTCCTTTTTATGCCTTGCACAAAATGAGTTTTCAAAACACTCGTCTAGCAAATGCTAAACAGAGACTTGATAATTGCTCGACTACAGAGCAGTGCAGACACAGAATGGTGAAGTGGATTTTTCAGCATGACAGTGTGCCTGTCAGAGAAGCAGGGAGGAAGCCCAGGAGCCTGCTTTTGCAGATTTCTCAGACAATTTGAACAGCTTTAGAAACTTTTCACTTAAGAAAATTAGAGGCTTAATACCAGCAACATTGAATGTTTCTCAGGAGCTAGTCTCCCTCGAATCTGTAGCAGCTGTGTGCAAATTAATCCGTGATTTGCAGGCTACACAGAGCAGAGACGGGGGAAACAGCTGGGCATATTTATGAAAGTTTGTCAGGAATATACCAGTGTTCGAAGGTAGCTTCTTCGTTAAGTGTCATTTTGCTGGCAAAGGAAAGGAGAAAGTGAGACAGATCCTGCTGGTAACTAGAGGATTAATGAAAGGCTGGCAGAAGTCGGAAGCTAAATATCTTGTCTTCTAATTTAGGCAGGGATTTGCAGCCGTGGGTCTGGGAAACTAAACTACATCCGATATAGTGCAGGCCGGTGGCTCATCTGATGGCCACATTGGTGTTCGAGTGTGGCGAAGGGCCCCCTGTCCCTGTAGCAGAACCATGACGCCTGGCTGGAGTCTAATTTGAAGTACCATAGCCTGAGCCATAGCTCCATCTCTGTTTGCCCCTCCCACAGTGGCCTTCTCTCTGCTTCTAGCCACCACCCAAATTTACAAAAAACGATCAAAGAAAACATACTAGGAAATCCACAGTTGTCCTATGGAAGCCTGCCATGACATGTCTCAAATTTTTATCTTTAAAAACATATGGAGAGGGCACAGACAATGAAAAGAAAATAGCACACACATAGAGAACAGACCAAACTCTTAGGAAACTCATTAACAAGACATGATAACTTACTTTGGGAGAACAAAGCACCTGTTTCGAGGTCTGTGGACATCCTTCCCATTCTTCTCCACACACAAAAGCACAGTTTATTATGGTTTCTTATTGAATAAACATTCACATAAGTGCAAATCACACCACACATATTCCATTTTGTTTTATTTTTATTTGAAAATAAATCTTGCAATTCTTTCCGACTCAGGACAAAGAGATCTTATATCTTTTTCTTTTCTTTTCTTTCTTTTCTTTTTCCTTTTTTCTTTTTTCTTTCTCTTTTTTTTTTTTTTTTTTTTTTTTTTTTTTTTTTTTTTTTTTTTTTTTTTTTTTTTTTTTTTTTTTTTTTTTTTTTTTTTTTTTTTTTTTTTTTTTTTTGACATATCTGGCAGGAACACCTCACATGTATCTAGCACTTTAGTCTGTAAAGTCCTTTCAAAAAGATCTTCACCACATGGGTAAAAAAAATTTAAGGTTCAGAGAGGTTGTAAAAGTCAGAACTAAACCCAGGTTCCGCATGTCCCACCCCGGTGACCTACTCCAATAGTGTGTCTTTGCTTACAATCTTATACTAAGTTTTCCAGATGATGCCTTGACATATGTTCCTCACTAAAATATCCCTTCAGCAAGCTTCTGTAATGTTTAAAATCCTGGCCTCCAAAGTGCATAAATTCTTGCTCTAAATTAATAGAGGAGGGAAGAGAAAAGGTAGTGGAATCATAAGGCAGTATATCCAGTGAATTTTTCACATGCAAAACAATAAAATAGATCTGTGTGCAACTGTATGAAGGATTTAACAGAGCTGGGAATAGAGATGGGAAATTCAAGCTTGAATCTGATCTGTGGTCAGAGTGCACGTGTGTGTGTGTGTGTGTGTGTGTGTCCACATGCGGTGTACACACATACTTTAAAGGACAGAAAACCTGCCCCCCATCTCCTTCTACTTTCTTCTCAGCACACAGCTTTACATTAACTCAGAGCCAGACCCCAGTTGAAAGCTGGCTACTCACTCACATAGACAATTTAGATTTTCTCAAATTTAAAAGGCACTGTCACATGTGCTTCAAAAAAAAATCATAAAAACAACTTGGAATGCCTCTTCCAAGGGGCAGAAGAGGAAATCAATACATTCTGATTTTCTTCTCCGTTAAACTCTCAATGACTGAAACCGTAGTGTAGCTGGGGAGAGTTTAGTAACTCAACAACCACATACTAAATTCTTCTTGAAGATTATAGGGCCTTATTGAGGTGCCTATTGGTAGAGCTTTAGGGCTTTAATGGGTTCAAAAATGCACCAGTGATCAGCAAAAATAAATAGAGCATTCGGGTAAGTATGAATATAATTATTTGTGGAACCATCTGGCATAATAGCATCCCTTGTAGCATGGGAACTAAATGCTACAACACTGTTAAAGTTAATAAACGAGAGAGATGATTAAGTGAAATGATGCCATGAAATTGGCGAGCAAGACTTCAAAAGCACTGTGCATGTTTCTCAGCTAGAAGATGGATCACAATGTAGGAAAGATGGAGAGAATAGCTCAAGGACTCAGGTGTCCTTGAGCCCTCTCTTCCCCTACTCCCAGAACTAATCTGCTAGGAAGTTTCACTGAATCAATTGCCAAAATTCATCTGGCGTCCATCTATTTCTCTCTGACCCCTCTGTGGACACTACCAACATCAATCATCCTATGACCCAGATCCTTGTGAATCCCAGATTGATCTCCCTCCTCCCACTTTCTCTCACTGTGCTCCTTACAAGGTAGAAATATTATATAAAAGTAAATCCCACCACTCACAGGCTTAAAATTCTCGAGTGGCTTCCCATCTCTATTTGTTTCCCATGGCTTCCGTAACCAAGTACTGCAAACTGGGTGACTTTAAATGATAGAAATTTATTGTCTCACAGTTCTCCAAGTGAGAAGTCTGAAATCAAGCTGTTGGCCAGGGCATAGTTTTTCTGAAACCTGTAGGGGAACTTTCCCTTGCCTCTTCTAGCTCCTGGTAGTTTACTGACTTTTTTTCCCCTGTACTAGGGAGTTGAACCCAGAGCCTTGTGCATATTTTGCAAGTGCTCTGCCACTGAGCTGCACACTCAGCACCTTTTTTATTTATTTTTATTTTGTTTTGAGGCAGGGTCTCTCTAAATTGTGTAAGCTCCCCTCTGGCCTTGAATTTGTGATCTTCTTGCCTCCACTTCTCAAGTTGCTGGGATTATAGGTGTGCACCACCATGCATAACTTCCATTTTTATTTTTTGGGGGTATGGCTTGTAGATTATCATGCCAATCCTATGGCTTCACATGGCCTTTTTCCTGCATCTTCACTCATCTGCCATCTCTGGGTATCTGTCTCTGTGCCCAAATCTCCTGTTTTTATAAGAGCACCAGTTATACTGGATTACTGTTGTTCTTAGGTACCATTGAGTCATGTCCAACTCATTGCAGCCCTCATACGGTTTTCAATGGTTGATTATTTCAGGATTGCCTCAGGAGTGGATTGCCAAGTCCTTCTCCCATTTTTTGCAGTGCTGGGAATCAAACCCAGGATCTCACAGACTTCAGAGCAGTACTCTACCAACTGAGGTAAATCCCAGCCCCTACACTGGATTAGGGTCCAATGTAATGATATCAGTTCAGCTTGACTACATCAATAAAGACTATTTCCAAATAAGTCACACTCAGAGGTATTCAGCTTTTGGATTTCTACATATTCCTTTTAGGGGACACATTTCAACCCACAACACCAAAGTAGGCAACTTCCAAGAGCCTGCTTACCCCACTGGCAATTCTCTATGGGACACCATCTCTGCCTACCTCTGTGGCCTCACCTCACTTTGTCACCACTACAATGGCGATATTGACATCCCTGGAGCTTGTCAGACTCTTTGTGGCCTTGCACACATGGCCACCTAAACATGGAAGGCACTCCCCCTGGGTCAGTACAATTTGAGGGAACTTCTTGAAGAAAAAGTGTATACAACCACATATAGAAGTAGGTTTCAGGCCTTGCAATGGGGCCCTGAAGCTCATACTTCATACTCTTACTGGTAAAGTTGCCTCTGATCCTCATGGTGGGTCTTTCTGAGTACCTTCACCCAAAGTCCATATCATCACTTTTTAAAATCACCTCATTTTATCACCTTATCACATTTATAGCTTTCCACTGTGGTGGTGGTGGTTAGGTGCTGTTGAGTCTGGTCCAACTCACAGTGACCCTATGTACAAGAGAACGAAACACTCCCTGATACTGTGCCAGGAACATGATCTTTTTTATGTTTAAGCCCATTTTTGTAGACACTGTGTATATCCATCTAGTTGAGGGTGTTCCTTTTTTCCTCTGACCTGCCACTCTCCCAAACATAATGTTCTTCCTTCTCCAGGGATTGGTCCCTCATGACAACATGTCCAAAATACATAAGACTATGTCTAGCCATCCTTCCTTCCAAGGAGCACTCCAGTTGCACTTCTTTTAGGACAGATCTGTTGGTTGTTTTGGCAGTCCATTGTACATTCAATATTTGTCTCCAGCACAATTTGAAAGCATCAATTCTTTTGCTGTCTCCCTTATTCAACATCCAGTTTTTACAAGCATATGATGTGACTGAATATACAATGACATGAGACAGGCACACCTTCGTCTTCAATGTGACATCTTTACTTTTCAACCACTTTTCCCAACGCAATGTGTCTTTTGTTTTCTTGACTGCAGCTTCCACTGGAGTTGATTGTAGAAACAAGTAAAGCAAAATCTTGGACAACATCATGAATAGTTTAACAGTCACACTTGTTGCATCTTAAATTGTCTTTAAACTATATTTAGGTTTACATATGCTGTCTCCTAATACCAGGTTGAACTCTCCCAGAAAGAGAAAGCCCTTTGATTTTTTTACCAGTAGAGGCCAGATCCTGGCATACAGACTTGTGTTCAGCTAGCACTTAGTGAATATCAAAATCAGAAATAGGTGAATGAGTGAATGGTAATATCAATAATATCAATGACTATAAGTCCTATAGTGCTGATTTTGTTTCAAGTCTACCTTATTATTATCCCATATTTTAGAAGTGTGGATGCTCTGGCCCTCAGGAGTTAATAAAACCTGTCCTAGCCTGCCCACTGGTAAACAGTAAAGCCTGGATGTGGAGTATGCACTCTGGATTGCAACTCCATGTTCCAAACCCTACACTGTTCTATCTAATGTCAGCAGACATGGTGTTTGTCATTATGCCCCAGAGCAAGCAAGATATTCCCATTACACAGAGAAGAGGATTTGTTAAAGAAAATGAAGTAACATACTCCTTATACTGTACATATAGAAAGGAAAAGAAATAAGCAATTTTTTTTTGTCCCAGAATTCTGACAGAGCTACAGAGGCTATCTATGGAAACTAAGTGTACAAGATTATCCCCACTTCCTTGCCAGGCTTTATTCCTGCTTAACATTTCAATATGTGATAAATTAGGGAAAATTTCAATGATCAACTGTAAGTCAAATTTGCAAGTTTGCAGGAGCTGTGACCTCCCCAAGGATTAGAACTATTATAGAAACATTTGATGTCACAACTTACATGCTATTCTTTCTGAGTGGTATGTGTGTACACACATACGGAAATGATAATGGCTGATACCATAATTCTTCAAGTATGTGCATATCTACAGACCCAGTGGGTTCTGTTTGCATCACTTCTTATCCATTTGGTTTTATAAGAAGGAAATATTATGTTCTTAAAAATAAATATGACTTTGCATTCTTCCTGCCGTAAAATAAAGTCCTCTTGACTTCTCACTGATACAGTGTATGTTTCAGCTCTTGCTATCATAAATAAGGCAAAAAGAGAAGTCTACAGTCCTCAGTATTTTTTTCTAAAGCTTATTAGCAACAGATAATCAACTTTATTGGAAGTGAATAGAAAAGATAAATGGGAAAAGTTGGAGGGAGGAAAAAAGAAAGTGCTTAGTTTTAAGCAAAATTACTCTGTATGAAGAAATGTCCCCATGGATCCCTTCTTTGAAGTAAACCAGCAGATGACCATCCCATCCAGTACCACCTGCCCTGCTTGCTTTGCTCTGTTCTGTATTATAATCGTTCTTTAATCCATGGTAACAAACCAGGATCTCAAGTGACTGGAGTGAAGCCCTCACTTTCACCACCATCTGGGCCAAAGGATGAATTTTATTCTCAAAATAACCACATTCCCAGAAGTGATCCCAGAAAGATGAAGTGAAAAGCACAAGACCCAGTCCACCTCAGTTTTATATGTCATGATTCTGCTGATGAGAAGAAAACACCATTGGACAATTAGAAATACCTGGCTCTTATTTAACTATAAGGAGCCACCAGAGGGGAGAAGACAACATAAATCCTCTCTTGCTTCAGTTAGAATTTTCTCTACTAGCTGAGATTTGTGTTATTTATGAACTACCTTGTAGAGATCTTTACTGTCTATACTTATGCTTTGAATTTATGAAGAATCATCAGAGAATGTGCAAAAAAGAAGAAAAGTGTTTTGCCCTTTTCAAAGTGAAGTAATAAGTTATTACTGATAAAGAAGGTTTTACTTCATATAGTAGATTATTTCTTATTGTTGGAATAGAATAATGTTTAGGGACATATGGTTTAATCATTTATTTTAGCCTTGAGTTTCTCTTAGCTCTCTGGAATCACAGCTGAGTTCTGTGGCCTGACCAAATTCAACAACTAGTTCTTTTCTGACCCAGAATCCATCAAGATTATAATCATGTCTCCAGTCTAGACTTGGAATACCCACACCAGGGTGCTATTGGTCTTTCAATGAATTCAATAGAAAACTTCCTAATATGAGATCAAGGCTTCAATACTACAAAGATTTTCCCTCAGGGGGTCATCCACCCTGCCCTTTATGCCATGGCATACCGTGCCACCTCAACATGTTTTGATGGAGAGAAGCCCTGTTAGATGGAGGCAGCACCCCCATCTCTGCTACCAGTAGAATTTTATAACACAGTAGCTTCCCATAAATTTAAGATTGCAAGGTCCTTCTGCCCATGGTTAAATAAGGCAACAAGACTGCTCAACACAGCTCTGGAGCCACCAGGTTTAGAATACTGTCTCCAGATGCACTGGGAGTACATCCCATATTGTCATGTCCCTGTGCAACCCCACAGTAATGCAGCAAATAATGCTTTGAATGGCTGCATTTTTCTTTTAAGCTCTCTAGATCTCTGAGTTGATGGAACAATTTTGTCTATCAAAAAGTAGACTCGCAGAAAGCAGTGGCACATTTTTGCTTGTCTTTGCATTTCCAAACTCTACCAGGCAACAATTCTATAAATGCTTAGTCATTCTCCATTCATTGAACTCCTACCATTTCCTAGGATATGGTAGTGATAAAAACAGATAAAGTTCTCACTCTCCTGGAAGGTAAGGACCAATCTTGACATCAACTGAATATTTAAATAAACCAGTCATTACAATCTGTCATTGGGATCGTGAAATAAGATACATGGAGCTGTGAATGATTGAATGAGTGGATAAAGATGCCAACTCTTACTTCCAAAGGCCAGCCATCCAGTCTACCGTGTGAATTGAGATCTCAAACAGAAGGAAAGGGTTTGCCTTTTACAACTTCATTACTTCATTCCCAGGCACCAGAACACAGATGGACAATCTTCTTACTAAATTGAACGCATATGCACTGATCTTGTTCCAAAACTCTCCCTAACATAAACACAGATCTGACACCTCATTGGTGTGATTTCTTGTACATATGAGGGGAGAATGGGTATTAAATTTCCTATTGAATCCTTTCTTTCTATTAAATCTATATCTTGAAAAAGACTCCACCAATATAAAATTTTTGCCACATGACTAAGAATGAAATACATTTTGGGGCATTTAACATGAAATGGGCAGTTTCAAATAGCTTTACACATGTTGAAAGTTTAAAAAGTTGTTTGTTAAGTACTTTAGTTATAATTCATTTAAAAATCCCATTATGTTTGGTTACACAAGAGTGACTTTAATACACTTAAAGATGCAGTACTCCTTAGCTGTGACATATTTATAGTCTGAACATTAAAAGGTTTATAAAATAAGGCTATATTTTCTCAGTGTCAAACATCCCTCAATGAAGACAATTATTCAGTCTGCCTGTTTGTAATTAGGTATGAAATAATTTACGATTATGAAGATAAGTGAGCAAAAATTTCTAGGATAACTGCATATTGTATTTTATTATTAAAAGATTTCCATAATCTTTCTAGAGTTTGAGGAGTCATAAATTGCCTGGATCTGATTTCCACTGGATTTCTCTTGGAATTAATAAACATATGGATCTAATCTAAGAATGTGTGTCAAAAATAATGATGGGAATGGCTTCACACAAAGCTGAAAATGAAACAGGATTGACATAAACTGACTTTGGTTTGGAGACCAAGAGCAATGAGCTGCCTATCGACAAACCACAAAGACAGAATCTGGAGGCTCCAAGGGAGAAAGAACACCCCACTAGGGTCAGATATGCAACCTATGCTCAAATAACCCAGGGCTGAAGAGATTTTGCTTTACCACATTTCCTCCTTCTTGACAAGAACCAAGAACGCTTTCAACATGTCATTCCCACATGCTATCCATGACTTTCTGGTAGTTAGTTAAAAAGAATGGTTAGAGAAAAGTCAGTCTTTTTCCTCACCTCCTGTGCCAACAAAAGTCCAAACATGGGAGCTATCAATCTATTTCTCTTGTTTCTTCTTTCTTCAATTCAATTACAGTGGTGAGGACACAGTGCTTCTATTGGTTGTATTCAAGCTTTAGCCTGCCCAACATATTTCTCCTCATCACTTCCAATTAATATCCATTTGTTCTTCCAAAATCTGAGCAGAAATTGTCAAGGTTTTATTAATATTTTGTAGTTCCTCAAGCTTCTCAAATGTTTTATGTAATATCCTTTATCTTGTCAAAGTTGAAGTGAATTTCAGAAAATTTTGTAGAATAAAAATTTTTATTTTCTTAGAAATTCTTGCAACTTCTGATAACCAAGAAACACAGACTTGAATACACAAACATAATTTAGTCTCCTTTTTGCTCTCCATGCCAACTCAGAGAGAGCTTCTATAGAGCCTCAACAGAAACATTGCTAAGCCACTTACAGGTGAGTGGATATGAACTTACAATGTGGGATTAGCCTTTGAACAAATCACTTCTGCCAACTCACATTCAGTGGGTATTCACAGAGCAGTTGGCCTGAGGCTACAGATAGAGATTTCATGGAATGTGAAGATGTAGTTTCTAAATGGCAAATATATTCAGTCATCAGAGCAGAGTTACCTGCTCTACCATCTTTCACAAGTGATCCCTGACACTCAATTACAGGAGCTCACCAGCATGCTACAATCAACTTTCACAATGGGGACCAATCTTACCCTAAAGCCCCTAAAAGTTTGAAATTAGGCTCCTGAAACTAAAAGGATGCTTTCTGAAATGTTTTTCAGCTGCAATTTTTTTTAAGATTGCATAGATGGTGCTATCAAAAGCTACATGGAGCTGAAGATAAATGCATGGTCATAAAACAGAGTAGGTGACCAGGTTCCATTTAGCAATACTCTAGAGTGGGTTACAAAACCTCCTTGGGCTGAACAACTTCAATAGACCATTTGGTATCATCTTAATTCATTCTTTTATTAATCTCCCTTCCATTAGACATTGCACACAAAAACACTGTTCCAATATCATGATGTGGAATCAACCTATAATAAAATGCTTCTAGGGCCACCATGCATTTCTTCCAGATGGAGGTGACCTTCACGTGTTAAGTGTATGGTCATAACTGCTAAAAGAATGAAGTGTTAGTGTCAATCTCTTCCAGTTTCCTTGATGAAGATTCCTCCTATTAAAGAATACAATGCAAAAGCAAAACAGAAGCATGGGGTATGCCAGGAAAATTTATAGATGGAAGAAACTCAAGATATTATCTAGTCCAACACATTTTGCTATATAATAAGCCCATTTTCAACCATATTCATTAGGGCCAATTAGAATATTCCTAGAGAAAGAACCTTTTAAAGAGTAGTCCAGTGTTTTATTGGCTAGCTCTAATCATTTTAAAGCTATTCCTTACATTAAACTGAACACCAGTAATTTCTAACAATGGCTTGGATTATGACCCCTTAAAAGAGAATATGTCAACTCTCCTCTACATGATTTCAAACATTTAAAGACAGCCACTAAATCTTCTTCAATTTTCCCTTTCTCTGAGCAAAATTATCCTATTTCCTTCAACAATTCATTCAACCATTCAGTATGGTTCCCACACCCTTCATTATCCTTGTCACCATGCAGATGGTTAATGACAATCTCAAAATGAAGCACCCAAAATTGAAATCCATACTCTACACGTACTCCTATGATACCACGGCAATTGGCAGGGGTTTCCCCATGCAGGGTTAATGTTATGAAACACCTTTTAAATTAGCCAAAGCAGGGGTCCACATTTTATGCTTGCTCTCTATCTTGTACTTAATTTACAATGTGGGCCACCAGCCATTAGTGAGGTGTGGGGAATGTGATTGGTGCCAATAATTGACTATTCCCTGATTCAGGAGATACATAAAACTCTAATGACACAATTATTCTTAAGCCCACAGGATGAATAACAAAAACAATAAAGCAATACTTTTTTAATATTTGATTTTCTTTTTTTAACAGAAGGATACATAATGAAAATATCCATCCTTATTTCATCTTATATGATAAAGCACAAAGGACTTACCTAAAGATTAGAGTCTTACATTAAATATCAAGGTAGGGAATATTCCTTGTCTTTCATTCATACATGTTCCCAGGACATGTTAACTGCTGAAGTATCTAATTAATGCCTCAATGCCAAAGAATTAGATGACTTGGGGTATTGTACTACCAGCTTCCATAGCAACCTATTGTCCTTGAACACTTATTTGTTGAACTTTGTGTCTGTATATGGAACCATGGCAGAGCTAGAAAAATAAGTGCTCAATCACTAATCAGCTTTAGTAATCAGATCACATGAAGTTCTGGAAATTGAAGTGGTTTGGTCACATGTACAGGATAATTTTTATATGGCTCTTCTAAAAAAATTGACAAATAAAATTATATGTAAAGGGCAACACATGATGAACACAAAAGGGGAGATATCTCTTCAATATGTTTTCTTACAGATATCTATCCAGAAGTGGGATTGCTGGATTGTGTGATAGTTGTGTTTTTAATTTTTTGAGGAAATTCTACACTGTTTTCCTGCAAGACTCTTACTCTCAAAAATTAGATGGCCCAGAATGAGAATCTCCCAGGGCCAATATGGAAACAAAATTACTATAAAACACTAGAATTAATTGTGGCTTAGGAATGAATGAATGGTATTGAAGGATGAAGTAGAAGCTGCCATGAAGGAATTGGCGAAACACAAGCATCCAGGAATTGATGGAATACCAATAGAGAAGTTTCAACAAACAGACGCAGCACTGGACGCAGCATGTGATGTTTATACCATGTTTATGCCAACAGATTTGGAAAACAGCTACCTGGCCATATTTCTGCCTACTCCCCAAAAAGGGGATCCAACTGAATGTGGAAACCATCAAACAATATCACTAATATCACATGCAAGCAAAATTTTACTAAAGATCATTCAAAAGTGACTACAGCAGTATGTAAAAAGGGAACTTCCAGAAAATTAAGCCAGACTCAGAAGAGGGTATGGAACCAGGGACATCACTGCTGATGTCAGACAGATATTAGCGAAAAGCAGAGAATACCAGGAAGATGTCTGTCTACATTTTAGTGATTATGCAAAGGCATTTGACTATGTGAATCATAACAAATTAGGGATAACACTTCAAAGAATGGGAATATCAGAGCACCTAATTATACTCATGAGGAATCTGTACATGAACTAGGAGACAGTTGTTTGAATAGAACAAGGAAATATTGTCTGGTTTAAAGTTGAGAAAGGTGTGCATCAGGACTGTGTACTTTCACCATACCTCTTCAATTTCTATGCTGAGCAAATAATCCAAGAAGCTGGACCTTATGAAAAATGATGTGGCATCATGATTGGAGGGAGACTCATAAACAACCTGCATTTGCAGATGACACAACTCTGCTTGCTGAAAATGAAGGAGATTTGAAACATTTACTGACAAAGATCAAGAAACATAGCATTCAGTATAGATTGTGACTCAACATCAATAAAACAAAATTCCTTACATCTGGATCAGTAGGCAACTTCAAAATAAATGGAGAAACGATTGAGGTTGTGCATGATTTTGCTTTATGTGGTTCTACAGTCAACACCCGTGGAAGCAGCAGTCATGAAATCAAAAGATGCATTGCTTTTGGGAAAACTGTGGCAAAAGATCTCTTTAAAGTATTGAAAAGTAAAGATGTCACATTGAAGATGAAGGTGTGCCTGACTCATGCCATGGTATTTTCAGTAGTATCATATAGTTGTGAAAGATGGACATTGAACAAGGGAGATAGGAGAATTGATGCTTTTGAATTATGGTGCTGGAGATGATTATTAGATATACCATGGACTGCCAAAAGAACCAACAGATCTATCCTAGAAGAAGTGCAACCAGAGCACTCCTTGGAAGCAAGGATGGCTAGACTACATCTTACATATTTTGGACATGTAGTCTGGAGGGACCAATCCCTGGAGAAGGACATCATGTTTGGGAAAGTGGCAGGTCAATGTAAAAAAGGAAAATGCTTCACCAGGTGGATTGATACAGTGTCTGCAACAATGGGCTTAAACATAAATAAGATCCTGTGCCTGGCACGCAATTAGGAAGTGTTTTGTTCTGCTGTACATAGGGTCGCTATGAGTCAGACCTGACTTGATGGCACCTAACAACAACAACAACAAGGAATAAAATCAGGATATGCTGATTCAGGCCAGAAGAGCTCTAGCCTAAATATTATGAAGGCTGAGGCAAGCCAAGAAATAATGATGCTACACTCTGCATACATCCTCAAAATTCATGTATTGGAAACATAATCTCAATATAGTGTTGGGACATGGGATCTTTTGGAATGTGTGTAGGTCACAAGGACTCTTCCATCAGGAAGAGATTATATCATTACAAAAGTACTGTGGGAGTAGGCTCACTTTCTTCTGTTCTTTTGCCACGTGAAAGCACAGCATTTTCACCCTTTCTACCCTTCCACCTTTACCACATAAAGACACAACAAGAAGACCCTCACCAGACACCAGAAGCTGGTGCCTTGATCATGGACTTGCCTGACTCAAGAATTGGGAAAAATACTGTTCTTTACAGTACTCAGTCTGTTGTACTGTCTTACAATAGCACAAAATATACTAAGGTAAATGATAACCACTTTGTTGTTGTTAAGTACCCTGGAGTCAGGTCCAACTCATAACAACCCCAACTCATAACAACTCTCTGACATTGTGTCATGCCTGGCACTATTGCCAGAGTTCTTCTGCCATTCATAGGGCTTTTGATGGCTGATTGTTTCTTAGGGGTGGGGTGCCAGGACCTTCTCCCAAGCCTACTGCCCCTGGTATTCCTAAGCAATCTCCTATCCAAGTACTAACAAGGCCCAACCTTGCTTAGCTTCTGAGATTTGACAAGATCAGATGCCAGGGGGATATGACTGTAGACTCAAATAGTAATCATAATAATATAGAAATGTAGTAAAATATAGGAAATATAGTTACAGGTAATTACTAGTTATAGATGATAGAAAATGGTATCATTTAGGATTTACTATGCTTAGCTCAGTCTGGAGTTTAGCTCAGTTGGTACAGTGCTGCTCCATACTCTCTGAGGACCCAGGTTCAATTCCCAGAACCACAAAAATAAGAGGACTTGTCAATCCACTCCTGAAGCAATCCTGAAAAACAAGCAGCCACTGAAAATCCTGCTGGGATTTAGCTCAGTTGGTAGAAGGCTGCTCTGTAGCCTCTGAGGTCCCAAGTTTGATACCTAGCACCACAAAATGGGAGAAGAATATGGCAATCCGGACACAATCAGCCATTGAAAACCCTATAAGGATCACTATGAGTTGGACATGACTTGATGGCTCCTACCAACAGCATGGGCTCCATTGTCATGTACTTTACAGTCGCTCATTTATTACAACCTGGTGGAAAAGAATTTTGAAAAAAAAATTAAGTCTAACTTTGGAAGCTTTTAAAAGTATATTTAATACTTTTGGTTAGTTGAAGGCGTCTTTATGATTACCAGGTAATTCTTTGAGTTTTAAAATATGGTTATAGCTGGGTGTGGCAGTCAATGCCTGTAATCTAAGCAACTCGGGAAGTACAGGCAGGAGGATCACAAGTTTGAGGCCAGAGGCAGCCTACCTAACTTAGCAAGACCTTGTCTCAAAAAAATTGGAAAGTAAAAATATAAAAAATGAGATGGGGGTATAGCTCAGTGTAGAGCACTTGCAAAGTATCAGGGAGGCCTTGGGTTCAGCCTCTTGATACTTGTTGTTAGGTGCCGTCGAGTTGGTATCTGACTCATAGTGACCCTCATGGGGTTTTCAATGGCTGACTGTTTCGGGATTGCCTTGGGAGTGGATTGCCAGGTCCTTCTCCCATTTTTGCGGTGGTGGGAACAGAACTCGGGACCTCAGAGACTGCAGTGCAGTGCTCTACCAACTGAGCTAAATCCCAGCCCTCTCTTGGTACTACACACACACACACACAAAGTAGTTGTAGTAACATATGGTACCATATGCCCCTAGACTAAATGGTCTCATAACTCTTTGCACAGTTTTGAATTGATTCAATTTTGTATTTGTTCTGTCTTTCTCAGAGAAATCATTGCCTGGCACTGTTGGGGTTTCAGCCTCTGGGTGCCATTTCTTCCCATTACTTCTTTCCTAATGATGAAGACACCAGGTAATCAAGACTAATAGAATTACAAAGCAAATGGGAAAGCCTCTGAGAAAGTCTTTCCAACAATACATGCATGAACATTAACAAACAAAACTTCTAATATCATTTGCAGACCAGTTACTCTTCTCTTCTTTATTATTATATGCTCTTGTTGCACAGAATCAAGAGTCAGAACACCTGTGGATACATGAGTAGCACTTGTTGCAGAAGATCACTGCTTATTCTTGACGATAGTCTTATTGATGGAGTTTTGGCAATCTTTCTACTTAATTATCTATAAGAGAAAGCAGTATTAGGAGAGTTCCCTTGGACTGGGGATGTAGCTCAGGGGTATAGTGTTTGCCTAGCATGTGTAGGGTCCTAGGTTTGATTTTCAGCACTGGAGAGAGAGAAGAGGTGGGAGGAGGCTGCCATTGACATAAAGAATTAGACTCCAATCCACTTTCACCTCTATTTAAAGAATCCATCTATATTGCCTATTATTTCATGAGATATTTTTATTATAATTTTTCATAGAATGAACTAGTGTTCATCATCTGTAATGTGCACTTAGATTGAATCAAAAAAAGTAGTTTTTAGATTTCTGATAGTATGAAATAAAATAGAAAAAAGTAAATCATCTAATGAAATATTACAAATACATGTTGAAATCCTAAGACAAACTACTAACTTAAATAGATGACATCCACCAGTTTAACTGGTAGTCATTTCACTTTACCTATGCAGCAATGAATGGCTAAAACATCTTGCATAAGTCCATCAGGTAACTCTCAGGCAACTGCTTTCTGTGTCTGGAACATTATTATTTAATGAAAAATTGTGACATGAAAAGAACAATCATATCCTATCTGAGGCCAAGATTGCTACCTGCTGACCTGGAGTAAACACATCCTGGGCTCGTGCCCAGCTAGTCATCCCCTGTATAATTTCCTTCCTTTGAGTGTGGATGAAACCTGTGACTTACTTTTCACCAGTATAATATGACAAGAATGAAGGCATTTTGCAGAAGGTAAGTTCATATTAAATTAACTTTGAATTAACAAAAAGGGAGTTTATCCTGGGTGGGCCTGATCTAATTAGGTGATCTCTTTTAAAGAGGGTCCAGATTTTTCTAAAGTCAGAGTCTCAGATTAATGGAGACTGTTTCTTTGTTTCTCTCTCAAAGAAGCAAACTTCCATGAACACTGTACTCCCAAGAAAATACCTTCTATCAACAACCTAAGAAAACATGGATGCAAATCCTTCCCTATTGAGACTTGAGATGAGAATGAAACCCAGATCATACTTTGATTTTATCCATGTGAGAACCTGGGCAGAGAACCAAAGTAAACCAGGCTCAGTTTCTGATCAATAGAACCAATGAGATAATAAATGGCTATTGCTTTGGGCCAATTAAATTGGAGTGTAGCAATAGGAAATGCATATGTTACCTAATACTATTCCATTTTTGAAGTGCAATTTGTATTTCCAGTTTAGAACATAATTGCCCAGCTAAAAAGTACTTTTGCCAAATGTATCTGAGGTGACTGAGTTCTGGCCAGTGACAATTAAAAATAAATGATTTGAGGATAGTCTAGAAGCATTTCTGAGTGCAAACATGTACCCTTCTTCATCTCTTCCTTCTGCCACATCAAATGAGATAATGATGGCTGGATACCCAAAAGCTCTCTTCATCCATGAGTCAGGGAGCTCCGTGCTAGATGAAACAGTGAGCAGACAGAAATCAGGATCACAGGCGATTTCATAAAGCTATTATACTAGCTCTGGAATCCTACATCTAGGCTTCCTTTATGTAAGAGAGAAACTCTTATTTAAGCCATTATTCTTCAAATCTGTGTTACTTATGGAAGACCTAATTCTAAAATATACTTATTTAAAAACATATACATATGGTTGAAATGAATGTATGTAATATTAAATAGGATAGATTGGTTTGTTATGGCTCAATTCTAGCACCATCTTATAGAGAACTAGGAAATGCAGTATCCTGGCTCAAATTTTTGACACAACTAAAACATCTAGTGGCCTGCAGCCTTAGCCCTGTGGCATTTGATCCCATCAGATCTCCAAAGCTAAGCAGGGTTGGGCCTGGTTAGTACTTGGATGGAAGACTGCCTGGGAACACCAGGTGCTGTAGGCTTGGGAGATGGACCCAGCAACCCACTCCCAAAAATCAATCTGCCATTGAAAACCCTATGAACAGCAGAGAAGCACCGACAATAGTGCTTCATCTGTTGTACACAGAGTTGCTATGATTTGGACACCGACCCTACGGCACCTAACAACAACAAAACATCTAGTAGAAATGAGACAATTCATTAAGAAGCAACCGAGGGTCAAATATGTAAAAGAGGTTGTACGTGAAAATACATAGGCTGGTCCATGCTTTTGTGATACTAAAACATGCAATTATACCTGTACTGAAAATGATTTGGAAACAGTACTGCATTTGGACAATTTAAATCTGCTGTTTTATGATATAAAGCCATTATCCTGTACCTGCATATCAGAATGGCTGATGCCTAGAACTCTACCGGAGTATGATCCTTTCATTTTATTGTTCATTGCAAATATTCATGGCACAGGCACCCCCATGAGTGTGCCTGATACAGGTGGGTGGGAAAAGCCAAAGGAGAGACTGGAGAGAAGGCACAGTGCTACTAGGCAAGGACATTCACACTCAGACACTTGTGGTGATGAGAAGGAGGGAAAAGAAAAGTCTCCGGAGAACAACAGTGCCTACTTCACAATGTTAGCCAAGCCCTGAATCCTGTCAACAAATGGTTAATCGAGATCTCTCAGGCTCTGAGAACACAATGTTGACAAGAGGAACCTTACCTTCATGAATTTCAGCTGTATCAGAGGAAAGGCATCATCCAGAAGATTGAGGTGGATGCTATTTATGGTTACTGACTTTGAGAGCAAAATACAAATGACTACCTCCTTAGATTTCAAAAGGAGGCCCTCAAATGGTTGAGTAGCCAATCAGTTCCATTAGTCATAAATATCTAGACTATTTTATGTCTGAGTAGACTGAACTTCTGCATCATAAACAAGGTATACAAATAGTGGAGGAATGGCTATGGTTGTCCACATGTGCCTGCAAAAATCATCTATTTCTGGCTTGTTGCCATATTTAAGGAAGTTTATCCTGACAGTATTTGGGGAAAATTACATTATACCTGCTTATACTGAAAAAGATCTTTTGACCATAAACGTCACATTACCATAAGATGCTATCATGTTCTGCAATGTAGTCCACTGCACAATCCTACTTGGCTGGTAGTATATTTCATGATTACACACCTCCATGACAGAGATGAGCTTTATATGCTAATAACTGCAATATGGGAAGCTATATCCTTTCACAATAAACCATGATCCTTTTCATCAGGGTACAATTTATCTCCAAAAAGTGTGCTGGGCTGTCTTAGATTCTGAGAAAAAGAATTTTTTCCTGCACATGTCTTATGTAATAGCAAGAATATGCATTGAACCTTTACATCAAAGATGAATAAATGACAGTGTTTGGGGAACACACATATACAAACAAAACTGCTAAGTTTTCTCTGCTATGCCCACACTGTCCAGTAAACACAAAGCCCTATATGCAGTGGGACAAATGTTATCTTAGAGTTAGTGTCTACTTATAGAAAGAGACTGAAGTACTTGAAAAAAAATTATTATTGTAAGACTAAGAGGAATTTGGTCTAGGACTGAGATGCCATAGTATAGGATAAAATATGAAATAGTCATTTTTGATGTCATCAATCATCATTTATGATAACATAACATTAATAACTTCACTGATAATAATTCTGTTGGCTTTTATTGAGCCTGCAGCCATACCACTGTGGTGTCCAATCCCATCAGATCTCAGAAGCTAAAAAGGGTTGGGCCTGGTTAATACTTGGATGAGAGACCACCTGGGAACTGTAGGTTTAGGAGAAGGACCTGGCAACCCACTCCCAAAAAATAACCAGCCATTAAAAAGCCTATGAATAATGGAGAAGCACTAATACTGTTTCACCTGTTGTTCATAGGGTCACTATGAGTTGGACACTGACTCAACAGCACCTAACAATAACAACAACATTTATTGAATGTCTACTATATGGTCTAGTCATTCTCTTAGGTGCTTTATATATGTTTTCTCATTTAATTCTCACACATGTACTATTGCTTCAGGGTTACTAATGGCCTATTTTTTTAATAGCTGGGTATGTTGTTGTTGTTGTTGTTAGATGCCATCGAGTCAGTATCCAACTCATAGTGACCCTATGTACAACAGGCAAAACACTATTGTCAGTGCTTCTCTGCTTTCATGGGGTTTTAAATGGCAGATTGATCTTTGGGAGTGGGTTGCCAGGTCCTTCTCTCAATAGCTGAGTATATGGAGGCTTAAAGAGATATAATAAACAGCTCCAAATCACCAAGGGTCAGATTTCAGTTTGAGGGCCCAATTTTGTCTAAATCCAACACCATAGGCTTTTCACCTGAGTAGTAGAAAGAATAAAAGTCCCTCCTACAGGGCTACAGTCCTCTATACACTGGAGCCACCCTCCAAGCCCATGCTGGTGACCAGGAGGGTGAGGACAATACCTGCTTGACAGTGAGGGGCATTACCATCTCAGGTTGCAGAATTTTAGAGAACATCGTTGCCCTATGTGCTGTGGCCAACGAACTAGAACCTGTACAGGAGAGCAGAAGAGGATTGATGAATGCATTCTGAGCTTGGAATACAAGTGTGAAGCAGGTTCACTGCACAGTGGTCACCAACTTGTCTGAGTCCAGTGAGACAGAGCACACTAATATACTACAGCTTCTCTGAAGAGGCTTTATTACTTACATTCAGGCAGTGGCATATTCATCACAAGCTGGTGCCCCCAGGGCTCAGGAAAGCAGACCCAAGGAAATAGAATCTTGCTTGCATAGGTCTCACTTACACCACAGCTGAGGGACCCAGAAAAGTGGACCACCATGGAGTTTATTTCCCATAGGCAACAAGACATGCTGAGCTAAAAACAATGCAGGACATCACATTTCTAGAGAGGACTGGAGCAAAACATGGGCAGCAGCAGTCAGGCCCTCCTTAGCCCAGGCTGTTGCATCCTGACCACATTTCAGAGTTATTCTTGAGAATAACAAGAAAGAGAAACAGGAAGAACTGAATTGTCCCAAGGATACCAGCAGAATCATTCTATGAGATGTTCCTTAGAAACTGTGGTTGGTACATAGGTAAATGAGAAAAGCTGGGGAAGGGACTCTGGGGTGCTGAGACTATGCATGTACGGGCTGATAAGCTAGTGAAATTAAGATCATGTAGCCTCATAGCTACCAAGTCATAGACACTCACTTTATACCTGCCCTGCTGTTCAGTAAAACTGCATGGAATTTTAACTATGCTCTTTATGCTGTCAAAACTGACTAAAGAGATCCTTTCTTCCTGCCCTTCAGTAGGTTCCAGCCAGTAAATAAATAGGTAATTGATAGATCCAAAATAGACAGAGAGACATAGATAGATATAGGTATATTTCATACAATGCAGGATTGAGTACATTTGATATCAGAGGCATAGCTACATTAAAAGCCTCCTTTGCATCTTTAGCAATGCAAAGCAAAACCATGCCAAAAATGGGAGTGACTATATGCCTCATTTTGATAATTAGGAAAAAATGTGCTATGCAAACAGCAGTGCTTCACTTTGCTTCTATTTTCAAATTTTTCCCTCATTGGGCAGGTGTCCTGATTCCTAACATTTAATGACCAGACAGGAAGGCAGTAAGCACTCCTCAACCTGCAATCACTTTATGAGTTAAGATCTGTCAACTGACCCAAAAATTTCAGAGAGTAAATAAAATAAAGGTTCTTTGTGGTCGAGGAAAGCAACAACATAGGTGTTGCTGGCTGGGTGGTTTTCCGGTGCATTCAACTCCTAGTGCGGGTTCAGGGACCCAGGCTCCCGCCAGTGTGGCACCTAATTTCTCTAGATTAGGGCTGTCCAAAGTCTCATCTGAAAGCCAGGGTTGGTCCATGAATTGGTGCCAGTCCAGGAACTGTTTGTTAATGGCCTGCCATGAGGTAAGTACAGAACTGACGTGAGCATTTGGAAACTTTAGAAACTTGCCATTGCTATGACATCCAAGTCCATGATAAGTGGATTTTTCTCATTCAGCAGAGCATAGACCATTTCAGGTGTAGTCAAACTCACCTAGCACAATGGCTCCATAGGAGATATGAAATTTTAGAAAATATAAATAAATAACAGGATGACAGGTAAAGCTATGATCTATGTGCTCAGAGTCCTCATCCCTTCACTGAAAGTGTAGGTAAAGAAAACAATGAGTAGCCCATGCGAGGGTTGTATATTACCCACTCAGCAGTACCATACCTCACTTTTGCCTATTCCACTGGCCATAACTTGATTATATAGTTGAATCTCTCTGCAGAGGATGTTGGGAAACAGCCTGATTGAGTGTGTGGTAGAAAAGTGGAAATGGTTGGGCAAAGTCATCCATCCTCAGTACACCTATTCCTATGTTTGTTACTAGTTTCTGTTGAGCAAGTGATGCAAAGATGAAAAGAAGGGATCATCCTCTTACTTCACAGCTGTGGTACCATCACTTTGAGTGTTCTTTCTGGAGTTTCCCACACACCGCTTTGATCCCTGCCACATTCTCAAATCACCTTCTTCACCTTGTTGATTCTTTGAACCACCGCCAAAAACTTACCAGTAAATATTCATCTGCTAAAGTTTGTCAGGGCTAAGATCTTGGTTAATAATTTTTTAAATTCCAAAAGTGATACTGAAGTTAATAGAGGAGAATGAGAATGAGACAGCGAGGAGACAGGGAGAGGGAGAGGGAGAGGGGGGGAGAGAGAGAGAGCAGGAAGGGAGGCACTATGACACCTGCTTTGAATATGATTCACTCAATTAAAGTTAGAACTGACATTTAAGCAAAGTCAGACCTATAGGTCCAGAACTGACATTTAAGCAAAGTCAGACCTATAGGTCATGGACTATCCTTTACCTTAAAACAGGACCGCTTCTACAACTAACTGGATCATTTAAACTTCTCACAAACAAATCAATGTCATTGATTATGTCAAAAGATGCTGGCTGCTCTTGACATACAAAAATAGGAAAGAATGTCTGAAAGGAAAATAATTTCACCCAAATCAAATTTTTGCATAATTTGTGTTTGTGAGATTCTTTACCTGAGGGATCCCTAACTTTAAGCAATTATTCTTTCAAGATAGGCTGAGCATATGGAATTTTCAATGATATTTGGGGGAAATCAGCTTTAAAGATTCTTGAAAACTACAGAAGAAATAAAGCCCAATTCTTCTGGTGCTGATGCTGCCTTCTGTACCCACGAGGAGGGGTGACCTTCTGCATTGTGAATGTGTCCAAGAATCAGAGTATAGTGTCTAAAAAATGTTCTTTAAATCAGAAATGTATGACATTTCAGCGTGAAGCCTCCCAAATGGTGATGTTTGCCTGGAAAATAAAAGGGCATTGGCTATAAGGATAGAATTTTCCAGAATGAGGAGATAGAATTTTCTAGAACGAAGAGACTAGACTCAGCACAGTGCCATGTTAGCAGCCCTGGTATCAGGCAGTTAGCTCATATATTGGCAGGCAAAATGGAGGAAAGGGGGATTAAAAATTGTTCTGACTTTTAGCTATAATATGTGAAATCATGATGACCTCCCAGGAAATTGGAAGGTCATTATTCTGATGGACTCCATTCCTTAATCTACCATCAATAGCTGCCTGCCTATGAGCAAAGGCAGGCCATTCCAAGACATCTATTGGGGCCATTCTTTTGAAATGTGCCAAACAAGGCCATTAAGCCATTTTATAAAACAAAGGCATAGGTTCCATACACCCTAAGCCACAAAAGATTACTAACAAGGGATTTCCCAGGTAGAGCTTGAGTTCTTATACTCAAGGCTCACAACATACTAGGTGCCCAAGGCTAAGCACCTAAGGCTGATGTCACACTGGGTGCACCCTAGTTTAAGCAAAACTAGGGGGAACACGTGCCTGCTTTCTCCAACTGTGTACCTCTTTCTCCTGTCAGGGTATCTCCATGTGAGGCCCCTCTTCTCTCAAACCATCATCTTCTCTGTCTTTGCAAGGGACTTTTCTCTCTAAAGAGGTTGCTTAGCTTTTCTTCTACTCTCTCTGGCTTTCTTTCCCTTTTGGCAATATCCTTATGACAATTCACCCAAAGAACCAGGGGTTTTCCAAGTTCTTTTCTGGGGTTAACTAAACTTCTCCAGATGCCTCAGTTTTCCCCAATAATAATTCCTTGAAGGCAAACCATCTTTCAAAATAAACCTTGCCTATATTATACTGTGGGGCTGGGATTTAGCTCAGTTGGTAGAGCACCGGTCTGCAGTCTCTGAGGTCCCAAGTTCAATTCTCAGCACCACAAAAATTGGAGAAGGATGTAGCAATCTATTCCCAAGGCAATCCCCAAACAATTAGCCATTGGAAACCCTGCAAGGGTCACTATCAGTTGGAAACAACTCAACGGTGCTTAAGAACAACATATTATGCTACATCCTGACCCTGCTTAGTTTCCAATATCTGGCTGGCTTGTACACCACAGCAGTATGGCTGCAGGTTAGTGCTTGGAGGGGAGACCACCTGGGAACACCAGGTGCTGTAGGCTTGGGAGAAGGACCTGGCAGCCCACTCCCAAAGAACAGCCATTGAAAACTCTATGAATATCAGAGAAGCACAACAACAATGTTTTGCTTGTGGTACATGAGGTCACTATTAGTTGGATATCAACTCTATAGTACCTAACAACAACAACAACAACATATACTATTTCTGTGTCATGTCTAAATATTTTTAAATACCAAAGACAAAGACTTAGGTTTGCTGTCAGCTTCCCAGACCCATGTTCCCCAGGAACAGAGATGCTCCATCTTGCTTTATGCTGATCTTTCCATTAATAGTTCCCACCTGGTATTAAAGGGCAGTTAGCACTTTTGCATGGGCATTCCCCAGACCTCTGGAAATAGTCTTGCTTTCAGACAACAGCTACAGAATCCAGCTTTTGTTTGCCTTTCCTGTTCCAAAATCTAAGTCTGAACATCCTCCCTCTTCAGACCTCTGTTTCCATGGATGGAGAATGCAGCAAGGGATGACAATCTGGGTTCTAGAAGCACATACTAGTTTGTCTCATAGGACTTGATGGTACCAGAATCATCTTGGCTGATTTTCATATCTGAGTAGAGAGCTTTCTCATGAGGTATATTTATGTTTTTGTCTTCTATTTCATTCTAGTCAGGCACTACTTGGTGCTTTTAATATGAGATTTTTAACATATTTCCCTTTTATTTGGGATATTGGACTTCGCATTATCATATGCTAAGTGTCAGAAATTGTAAGATGAGGGCCTGTAGGTGTTTTGAGAGGCATTTTGTTTGTTCTATACAGTGTTTCTTTAAAAACATAACAGATCCCAGCATTCTTAAATTGGTATAATTTAATACAGATATAATTTCTGGAATTGCTAGTGGATTTGACAATATTAGCCTTGCATTTATTCTCACATGCTTTAAGTAGCTGGAACCCAGAGAAAGTTGCACCTTGTAGATATAATATGCATGTTCCAGTTACATCCCTGGTTGTCTTTCTCTTATCTGCTGATCCCTGTAGGCATTTGAGTTTCCAGATCTCAGTGACAGCACAAATAGACTGGAGTATTCCATATACAGATAACACAAACTGATATAGCTGAGGGGTGCCAATAGAGAGTCCACAGGTAAGTTTTCAGGACATAAGGGTCAGAATGAGAATTCAAGAAGGAAAGTATCTGAGGAGATCCAATATAGCTATGAAAAAGGAAGTAGAAAGAAGGAAACCTGGCATAGTTCCATGAAGAAGCTGTCCTGTTGCCCATGCAGCCTTTTTTATAATTCCCATGATAAAGTGAATCAATTACCAGGACTTCTTACTCACGCCCACCATTAACGAATTAGTATGATCTTGTACTATTATTTTTTCCATATATGGTCTTATTTTCCAATGAATTTAGCAGTGTTGTGCTTGCATCTGTGTGCCCATGTGTGCATGTGAGAGACAGTCTGTGAAAAGATTTTGTGTACTTCCAATAACATTTTCCCTCAGAAGAAACAGGGTAGAGCTTATAAAATTAAGAGAAGCCAATTTCTAGGCACATTTAGTGATAAGATCTAAGAGTACACACACACACACAATCTCTTCTCAAGATCATTTCACCATCAGGAATTTGTAAAACAAATTTAACTTTGCATTATACAGAGGAATTTCTTAATGAATAGGGAAAAAAGTTTCTTATGAATGACAAGGAAATTCTAGGTCACCACCAGTGTATTCTGGGCATTTCTTTACTGCTTTGTGATCATCTAGGTTAAGTTTCCAGCACCTCTCATTTGGATGGTTGGCAGAGTGGAAAAAGAGTGAAGCTGAACAAATTTATAAGGCAAGGGAAGAAGTCACCTGAGGCCTGAAGTTACTTCCCTAGTAATAAAGCCCTGAATCACAGGGAAAGACAGACATCGATTTGTTCTTATGCCAACTTGGAAAATGCAGATCAAACCAAAAGAACACTATATTTCTTCTGTTTCTCCCTCAGGGTGAGATCCTGGCTTACTTGGACACTCAGCTGCTTTGGCCAATGAATACTCCCTCACAAGGTCTCTGGGGCATGAATCCCTTAAGCTGCCTTCCAGCACCAATTCAGCCCAAAATTCATCTCGAGAGTGGAAGCCTGAAGGGGAGAGTGGGGAATTTTGTTCCAGGCCCAACTGTATGTCAAATGCCAAAAATAATCCATAGGAAGTTGGCAGATAAAATAATGTTAATAATTAAGGTTCATATAACTCTTTGCATGAATTAACTAATGATGTCTCACAATGCCCTAGAGCTGAGTAAAGTAGTTACAATTTCCTCTTTATTATTCTCTGATTTATCCCAGAGCTACTTACTGAGCACTTATTATGTAGATATGACTGTGTGGGGACATTAAGATGAATAAGACCTCTCTTAGCTTGAAGTAGCTCACAGCCCAGTGGGAAAAGGGGAGAAAGGACTCAACATAGAGCACTGACCCCTGGAGAGGCAAAGTACACACTTAACCTCAAGTATGTAACATATCCTCCCTGTGCCTCCAACTACCCTCTCCCCACCCACATACACATGCACAGGTCCCAGAACACAATGGGCTACTTGAGTTTATTTACAGTTGGGAAGGAAAGGAAAGCTGTCTCATAATGTTTTCCTCTCTTTACACTTGAACCCACTCTCTGAGGTCCGGCTGAAGGGAATGTTCTGGTCCAGGCAATCAGCTCAGGTCAGATGTTAGTTCTTCTGTGCTCATTTCACTTTAGCGTTTTATAGTATAGTGTCTGTCTAGGTCAGTTCAGACTGCTGTAGCAAATTACCACAGACTGGATGGCTTCAACATCATATCTTTAATGCTCTTCTCAGGCTAAGAACTTTCCTCTACCTCACCACTGTACCCCTAAGTACATCTCTCTACTAGTGCTCCTATCCAGCTGCATTGCAATAATGTAGCTGCAACCATGTATCATTCAGGCAAAGTAGTTGGCACATGGTAAACATATAAGTAAGCCTAAAGAATAAATGAATTAACATTTGCACACATTATGTTCAAAAGGTTGGTTAGACTTCAGGGGAAAACGTGCACCAGTAGGTACCATGCCAAACTTAAGCTTGAAGCTGGAAAGCAGGTTTGAAGAGTGACTAGCATTGAGGCCATGGCTACATTCATGGAGGATGGTACAATTACAATGGAAAAAAGAAAAACTCCGTAAGAAGAAGCTTTCTTAGTCCATTTTGTGCTACTGTAAAAGAATACTACATGCTGGGTAATTTACAAAAGACGGAGATTTATTTGGCTAATTATTCTCTACACTGGATAGTCCATGATCAAGATGCTAGCATCTAGTGAAGGACTCCATGCTACAGCATCTCATGGCAGAAGGTTGAAGGTAAGTGATCAAATGAGTCAGAAAAAAAGGAGGCTGACCTTCCCCCTTTTCCAACTAACTCACTCCTGACATAACTAACCCACTCTCCCTGCAATGGCCTTAATCTCTTTATGAGGATGGGTCCCTCTAGATCTAATCACCTATTATATGTTTCACCTCACAGCATTGGTAAAATGGTAATTAAATTTCAGAATGAGTTTTGGAGAGGACATTCCAACCATAGCAGAATCCAACTACAGAACTGACTAATCAGTAGGAAAGTATCAAAAGATTGCAGTCCTTTGAAAAGACAAAGAGCAACAGTTCCCAAGACAGAATGCTTTCCCAACATGGCAACAGTTTACAAAGAGGTTAGGCAGGAAATAATTTTTTTTTCTTAACATCAGCCAATTGGTAGGAAACCAAAGAACATGGAGAAATGTTGGTAGTATTTTTCCAGAAAATATGGCAAAGTAAAGGACAGATACAAGATGAAATAATTGGAAAGTAGGGCCAATTTTGGAGAAGGTATTTTTGGGGTGAGCATATTGTAAATTGAATAGAAGGAGATGAAGATGATGGAGAAATCAACGAGATAGAAGGCACTAGTGATGACGTAAGTGACCAGAGGATGTGGAAAGTGATGAAATACAGGGTTCAGGATTAATGCTTTAAAAAAACGAGGAGAGGGAAGAAGAAGGCCGACAGATAACACCCGCCTTGAGACTCAGGGAAACAGGAGAGCTGAAATAATGGCTTAGAACTCCTACTGAACAGTCAGATATAGCAAAAAGTTAGATAAGAGACAGGAGTGAAGAAAAAAAAAACACAGTTTAGGTAAATACCAAAAACTGCAGAAAAATTTTAAAAGGGGGGAAAGAATCAGCACAGCAGGTCAGAAAGAGTGCACCATCAGAAATGTGGAGCTTTGTTCCAGCAGGAAGAGAAAATTATTACTTTCACAGAACTCAGTCACCAGGAAACCCACCAGCAATTCCTCCAGCACAACATGGACTACACAGATAATGGAGAGAGTTTGGGGGATGACGAGATTGGAGTCCAAAGTGGAGAAGCACTAGAGAAACCAGGGCAGATGATCCCTTATCATACCAACCACAGAGCATGGAGAGCATACAGTCCAGGGAAAATGCCATATGGGCACCTGGAGCTGAGATCTGCTGTGGAGTGCAGCCCTGGCAACCTGCCAACATCCTGCTGACAAGACACTGGCACCACTTCCCATGGAGAAAAATTGGTGAGTGAGTCCAGGACAGAAAGTGCAGTTGGCACCTGCAGCACAGCCCACCATCTCCCCACTGTGGAGGGCCTGGGTGTGTGGTTTACAATAGGAGAGCGAGCGACATAGTGTGCATCCCACATGGGAGCACAGGCCTCAGATCCACTGGGGATGACAGGATATCCTCCCACCCAGTGCAGTGTGGGATCAGAGGGTGAGCTCCATGGGGTCAAGATATGCACAAAAGGGCGGCATGGGGCCCTGGCTTGCCACCATCTGATGCTGCCATTTGGGCTGCACTCTCTGAGCTGAGACCTTGGCATGTAAATTCTGTGGGGGAAGGAGAAGTGTCAGAAGGACTGCAGGGGACACGGCACCTCCTTGCTAAGGCAGCACTGGCAGTGCACCCCACAGGGAGGGTTGCCTAAAGCACCCAGAAATCTAGTCCAGCCTGAGAGAGCAGTAGAGACTTCCTGCCATCAGCCCCCACCAGAGGGACGCTGCACAGAAACCTCTCCCCCAGCCTTGCCAGCTTTCAGCGAGACAGCAGGTAGGGAAAATCCCTTTCCCTGCAATAGAACTGAGAAATCTCAAAATAAAGCTGCCATCATTGCTTAGGAAATTTTACACAAGAGAAGAATGAAAATTGGACTATATATGGAGGCACCAGTAGGGACACAGCTGAATAACAACCCAGCATTACTTCCCCTGGCAGCAGCTAACAAGAAGGAGATACTGTGGGGCACAAGGGAAAGACAATTACCTGAGGAAAGTGTGGCAGGGACCTCTCAGATGGTTGCTGCTTGCTGCTGGTAGGAAGGAAGGCAGTCAACCCAGAAGTCTCTAGAACTCTCCAGGGAAGAGGTCAAAGAAGGACAGTAAGTGTGTGTCTGTGCACAGTGGTGTTTTTTTTTTTCTTTTTTTTTTCTTTTCTTTTGATTGTTGTTGGTTTTTGTTTTTGTTTTTTTCTCTCTCTCTCCCTTTTTGTTCCCTTTTGTTTCATCTTTCCTTTTTTATTTTTAATTTCAATGTATTTCATTTTGCCATGTTCTTCTCTTTTTCTTTTTCTTTCTTTTTTTTGCCATCCCCACTCCTTCTTCTTCCCCCAGGAGAAAATTAGAGATGGTTGCCATCCTGGTGCCTAGTCCCATTGGAGCTGTGAACTGGAGAGAGAGAGAGAGAGACTGAGGGGTGGAGAGTCCAGGGCATGGTGAAGAGCACCATGAACTGATGGTTCCCTGAGCCTAGGTGAACTGGTCTAGGACAAGGCCCATCTGTGATCAGGTAGAGCTTGTGACTGGGATTAATAGTGCCACAGACTCAACAACCTAAGACACATGGTTTAGGCTGTGGGCCAATTAGGGGCTGGGAAAGCAGGGGACAAAGAGAAACTGAGGGGGGGCAGTGCTGAATATAGAGTTTGCAGCAGAACATAGAGATTGCACTGACGTTGCAAACTATAAGGCAAGGGAAAGCAGGGGACAAAGAGAAACTGAGGGGGGGCAGTGCTGAATATAGAGTTTGCAGCAGAACGTAGAGATTGCACTGAGGTTGCAAACTATAAAGCAAGGGAGTGAGAGGGAAGCACCAGCAACTCATCATCACCCAAACTCAAAGGAACCCTGGGGGGAGAATCTCTTTACACAAGGAGGAGGTGGAACCTAGCTCACAGACCAAGAAATAAGCAAACCTTAGCAGAAAAACACACGAAACATGAAGGGACATACTAGATGGGTAGGTCCTATAGACCAAAGTTTCTCAATAGATAATATCAGGCAATCCCAATTTCTGGAGATCTCAGAATCAGAAATCATAACTGTGCTTATAAATTTGCTGAAAGACATCAAAGACACCATCACCAGTCCTCTTAATGTTCTGGATAAAAAGGTATCTCATTTGGATGACAAATTCTCCAAAGAACTAGAAAATTTAAAGAAAGAAAAACAGCAATCCTTGACATGCAAGGAAAGTTGAATGAAATAAATATTTTAATCGAATCTTCAGTCTCCAGAATAGATGAAGCTGAAAACAGGATTGCCATTACAGCGGAACAGGTACAAGATATTAGTTACTCACAAGCCACGATGGAGAGAATGATGAAACAGTATCAACAAGATCTCCAAAAGGTTTCTGACAAAATGAGAAAACAAAACCTAAGAATTCAGGCGTCCATAAACAAGCAGAAAACAAAACAAGAGGATTAGGAAATTTATTCCAAGAAATGTTAGATGAAAATTTCTCAAATCTAAGGCAAGAGCTGTATACCTACATAAATGAATCATTCAGAACCCCAGAGTAGACCAAAACAGATCATCCCCATGACACATTATAATTGGAATGCTAAATTTAGAGTGCAAAGAAGGCATTCTGAAAGCAGCAAGTGAGAAGCACCACCTCACCTACAAAGGTAAATCTATCAGAAAAACAGTGGAATTCTCCACAACAACATTAAAGATTAGAAAAGCTTGGACAGACATCATCCAAGCTCTAAAAAAGAATAACTACTGACCAAGACCACGTTATCCAGCAAAGTTATCTTTCAAAATAGATAGCGAGTACAAGACATCCCACGATACTGCCCTGTTCAAATGATTCACAGCTACCAAGCCAGCATTGCAGAAGATCCTCAATCAACTACCACAAACAGGGGTGGTAAGACAACCCCAGGTAGAAGGTCAAAGAAATGAACAATTAACATGAGAGGGAATTAAGAAAGAAATAAGATAAATATGAATCAAAAACCAGTAACAAGTACTGAATGCATGCATCATAATAAACACCTCTCAATAATTATTCTCATCATAAATTGTCTTAGCTCACCAATTAAGAGACATAGACTGACTAATTGGAGCAAAAAACATAAACTTGATATGTGCCATTCAAGAGACTCACCTAACCCACAAAGACTTTACAAGGTTAAGAATTAAAGGTTTGAAAACAATATACCAAGAAGGGGGGAAATAAAAAAGCAGGAATCGTAATACTAATTTTACATAGATTAGACTTCAATGCAAAACTAATTAGAAGAGACAAAGATACTACATATTACTAAAAGAAACAACCAACCAGAAACCCACAAAGTTACTTATTATATATTCTTTAAATGCAGGGGCACTTAACTACATAAAACAAACTTTATTGGAAACAAGAGAATATGTTGAACCAGACACAATAATTATGGTAGACTTCAATACTGCACTTTCACCAAGAGACAGGTCATCAAAACCAAAAATCAACAGAGAAATAATGAGCTTAATTTGCACCTTAGACCAAGTGGAACTTACAGATGTCTACAGGATATCCATCCATTTGATGAGGAATACACATTCTTCTCAGCACTACATGGAACTTTTTCTAAGTAGAGCATATTTTAGTACACAAAAATATCCTCAACAAATATAAAAATGTAGAAATCATCGCCTGTACCTTATCAAATAACAACAGAATAAAAGTAGAACTCAAAAACAAGAAAAACTTCAGAAATTTTATACATTCATGGAGACTAAATAACACACTGGCTGAATGATCAATGGGTTATCAAAGAAGTTAAAGTGGAAATTTAAAAATTCCTTCAATATTGAGTATGAGAAAATTCCTTCAATAATGAGTATGAGAACACATCCTACCAAAATTTTTGGGATACAGCTAAGGCAGTTCTAAGAGGAAGTTCTTAGCAGTGAATGCCTTCATCAATAAGTTAGGGAAAGCCCAAATAAATGACTTAATAAAGACATCTCAAGGCATTAGAAAGCCAACAACAAACCAATCTGAAAATGAGCACTCAGACAGAAATTATCAAGATCAAGGCAGAGATGTCCAAAATAGAACCTAAAGAGATAATCCAAAGAATTAACAAGACTAAGAGCTGGTTATTTGAAAAGATTAATAAAATAGATGTCCCTCTGGCAAATCTCACCAAAAAATAAAAAGAAAGGGCCAAAATTGAAAAAAATAGAGATGAGAAAAGAATGGTAACCACCAATAACAACAAAATCCAGAAAATCATCAGGGAATACTTTGAGAAATTGTATTCCCCAAAAAATGAAAATACAGAAGCAATAGGATAAATGTCTTAACACATACAACTTACCAAAATTAAGCATGGAGGACATAAGCAATTTAAATAGATCCATTACATACAATGAAATAGAAAAGGTAATGTAAAAACTCTCAACAAATAAGAGCCTAGGACCTGATGGGTTCAAAGCAGAATTCTACCAAACACTCAAAGAAGACTTAATACCTGTTATCTTCAAATTATTTCAAAAAGTAGAAAAGGAAGGAGCACTCCCAAACTCAATCTATGAAAGCACTATCACCCTGATACCTAATTTGGGCAAGGATACATCCAAGAAAGAAAAGTATAGACCAACTTCCCTAATGAACATAGATGCAAATATTCTCAACAAAATCCTGCAAGCAGAATTCAACAACAGGTAAAAAAGATCATTCATCATGACCAAATGGGACTTATTCTACAGATGCAAAGCTGGTTCAACATATGAAAATCAATCAATGTAATTCAACATATTAAGAGATTTGCAAATAGAAACCACATGATCATCTCGATTAATGCTGAGAAGGCCTTTGACAAAGTGCAACACCTTTTCATGATAAAAACCCTGGAGATGATAGGCAAAACAGGAAAATATCTCAACATCATTAAGTCCATTTATAACAGACCTACAGCCAACATCATATTAAATGGAGAAAAGTTGAAACCATTTCCTCTAAGATCAGGAACAAGACAAGGATGCCCACTCTCTCCTATCTCATTCAACATTGTGATTGATGTCCTAGCCAGAGCAATCAGACAAGAGATAGAAATCAAGGATACAGATAGGCAAAGAAGAGGTCAAATTATCCTTATTCATGGATGCCAGGATCCTTTACCTAAAGGACCACCAAAACCCCTCTTGAAAACTTTTATACCTAATTAACTCCTTCAGCAATGTGGCAGGATACAAAATTAACACTCAAAAATCAGTAGCCTTCCTTTACACCAACTGTGAGCAGAAAGAGAAGAAAATTAAGGCAATAATCCCTTTCAGGGCTGGGATTTAGCTCAGTTGGTAGAACACCACTCTGCAGTCTCTGAGGTCCCGAGTTCAATTCCCAGCACCGCAAAAATGGGAGAAGGACCTGGCAATCCACTCCCAAGGCAATCCCAAAACAGCCATTGAAAACCCTATGAGGGTTGCTATGAGTCGGATACCGATTCGACGGCACCTAACAACAACAACAATCCCTTACAAGATAGCCCACCAAAACTTAAATATTTGGGAATCAATCTAACTAAAGATCCGACAGGTCTCTACAAGGAAATTTTTAAAACGTTAAAGAAGGAAATCATAGAGGATGCTAGATGATGAAGGACCTCCCCTGCTCATGGATTGGGAGAATCAATATTATAAAAATGGCTATACCACCAAAGGCAATTTATAGATTCAATGCAATCCCCATTAAAATTCCAATACAGACTTTGAAGAAATAGAAAAAATAACCCAAAACTTCATATGGAAACACAAAATGCCACATGTAGCCAAAACACTCTTAAACTGCAAAACTAGTGCAGGCAGGATCACAATCTCTAACTTTAAACTATACTACAGGGCTAAAATGGGGGCTGGGATTTAGCTCAGTTGGTAGAGTGCCACTCTGCAGTCTCTGGGGTCCCAAGTTCTATTCCCAGAACCACAAAAATGGGAGAAGGGTGTGGCAATCCACTCGAGTCAATCCCAAAACAATAAGCCATTGAAAACCCTATGAGGGTCTCTATGAGTTGGACACAACTTGATGACACCTAACAACAACAACAACGACAGGGCTATAGTAGAAAAAACAGCTTGGTACTGGTGAAAAAATAGACCTAAAGACCAGTGGAACAGAATTGAAGATTCAGCAATACACTAACACATCTATAGCCACCTGATCCTTGACAAAGGAGGTGAGCATGCAAATTGGAGAAAAGACAGCCTCTTTAACAAATGATGCTGAGAAACTTGGATTTTCACCTGCAGAAAAATGAAAATGGGCCTGTACCACTCAATCTGCACAAGATTTAATTCAGAATGGGTAAAAGATCTCAATATAAAACCAAAAACCTTAAAATTACTAGAAGTAAAGATAGGCAACATGCTCCAACATATAGGCATAGGAAAGCATTTCCTTAATAAGACTCTAATTGCTCAAGAAATTGCAAATAGACAAATGGGATTACATGAAATGAAAAAGCTTCTGTACAGCAAAAGAAACAAGTTAAGGAAGAGTTAAGGAAGAATCCACTGAATGGGAGAAAATCTTCACATCCTACACTTCTGACAGAGGACTAATTTCTAGAATTTACAAAATTCAAGAGAGCAATTCCCAAGACAACAAATAATTCAATACACAAGTGGGCAAAGGAAATGCACAGTTCCCAAATGAAGAAGTTCATGAGGCCATGAAGCACATGAAAAAATGCCCAATATCCCTAGTCATTAGGAAAATGCAAATCAAAACAAGTCTGAGTTTCCACCTAACTCCAGTAAGAATGACCAAGATCAACAAAACAAATAATAACAAATGCTGGTAAAGTTGTGGAGAAAAAGGAACCCTCTTACACTGTTGACGGGACTGTAAATTGATCCAACTACTTTGGAGATCAATATGGAGATACCTCAGAAAACTAAAAATAGAACTTCCATATGACCCAGCTATATCACTAATCAGAATATACCCAAAGGGAGATAAGTCATCATACCACAGAGACACCTGCATCTCCATATTCAATGCCACTTTTCACAATAGCAAGGATATGGAACCAACCCAGGTGCCCATCAACAGAAGAATGGGTAAAAAAACAATGGTACATATATACAATGGAATACTACTCAGCAATAAAAAAAATAAAATAATGTCATTTGCAGCAAAATGGATTCAACTGGAGAACATCATTTTAAGCAAACGAGCACAAGCTCAAAAAGAGAAATGCCATATGTTCTCACTCATATGTGGGAGCTGAATCATACTTAAAGGATGAAAAAAATCCTATACATAAATTGATATATAAAAATGCACAATTAAATTTATTGAAGAAGGGACAATATAAAGAGTAGAGAGAAGGAGAGAAGTAACTAGCAGAGAGAAGTGAAGATTGGGGAGAATGGGATGGGAAGGAGAGTCAGTGTGGAAGGGTGAATGGTGAGAGGATAATCACAATGTAAACCATGCATTTTCATTAGTATATTGGAAAAATAGGGGAATATAACCCAAATAAGCATTTGAGTTTTACTACATATTGGCCATAAGGCTCCTTAAACTTTGTAGGTTGATAAAAGCATTCACAGAAGTGATGTAAAGGATGCCTAATGGAAAAAGCCAATGCTGTATTACTCTGTACCCTATCATAATTTACTAGTAAAAGAAAAAAAATGTGATACTCCTTACTCTGGAACTGAGGTAACAATTTTGGGTTTTTGTTTGTTTGTTTGTTTGTTTTGTGTGTGTGCGTGTGTGTGTGATATAAGAAAGTAATTTGACTTGATGGAGAGGAAGTATGTCCATCAATTAAAGCAGACTCTTGGCTTCAAATCTCACTTCCATCACTGACCAGCTGTGAGATACTGGGGGAAGATCTTTGTATATAACTTCTGTGGTATGTAAAATGTGGATTAATATACTACCTATCTCACTGGGTTTTCATGACAACTGATAAAACTACTACTCTTTCCTCAGCCAGGATGGCCCAGATTTCCAAGATAAGCTAGCCAAAGAAGAAAACAGGCAGGTGAGGATCATATTGCAGAGAAATAAGGGTCTGCTGGAGGACAGATGCCACACTCTCCTAAATGAGAGTGGAGAATAGAGAGACACAGCAGTTAGTTTTAAATACATCTTGTCCCCTTGGAGAGGTGGTACAGTAGACAGAATACCCACTCCACCCTCCCAAAATGTTCACATCCTAATCCATGAAACCTGTAAATACGCTGCCTTAATATCAAAAGGGGTTTTGTTGGTGTAGTTAAAATAAGAATTTTAAAATGAGGAGATTATCCTGGATTATGTGGCAGGGCCCAATGTAATCACAGGGGTCTTTATGAGAGGGAAGTGGGACAATCAGTGAGAGCAGATCTGATGAAGGAAGCAGAGGTTATAGTGATGTTCTTTGAAGTGAGAGGAAGGGCCAGGAGTCAAGGAACTCAGGCAGCAGCTTCTTGTTGTTAGGTGCTATTGAGGCAGGTCCAACTAACAGCGACCTCATGTGCAAAAGAACAAAACACTTCCTGACACTGTGCCATGTCAGTGCTTCTCTGCTATTCATAGGGTTTTCAATGGCTGTCTGTTTCAAGGGTGGGCTGCCAGGTCCTCTCCCGTTTTTTTGTGGTGCTGGGGAGCAGGCAGCTTCTAGAAGTTGAAAAAGGCAAAGAAGCAGATTTTTCTCTAAAGGCTCCAGAAGAAGTAGCATCCTGCTGACACCCTGATTGTGGCCTTCTAAGACTCATTTTAGATTTCTAACTTCCAGAATAAGAGAACACATGTCTCACACTTTAAGCCTCCAAGTAAATTGTAGTAAATTGTTACTGAAGCAGCAGGAAACACACCAGGGAGCTCAGAGCTTCCTCCTGCAGAAGATTCCGTAGCAGAGATGTAAGCCAGGAAAACAGAAGACCCCAGAATGGACTTTGGTGGACATCAAGACCTGTATTATCACACCACCCTTCTCTTTCTTGTATCATATCCCCCTGCAACATAGGTGGTGAGATTAAAGCTAAATGGAACAATTCAGGAGCAAATAAAGTTTGAAACTCAAAGCAAAACAATCACAGGCATTTTCCACTCAGTTTCCTCAGTCAGAGCCTAGCGACTTGTCAGCGAACCAGGATATTGCAATTAAATGCTAAATTAAACGGTGGTGTTGCTTTGTTCCAGAAAGCTTGATAAACCATGCTTATTTCATTGCTAAATATACCAGTGAGCTATAGAGGGTAACAATTTGGCCCAGCATCTTAACCAGAAGATAGGCGGTGCAGGCAGATGCTATGATGTGGATTTTATAGAACTTATGCATAAATATGAGAAAGTTTAGAATTTGAAATGTCAAAAACTCTAAAAATCTGCCAAGTAACCCTATAGTTCCTAAGGAAAAAGACCTCTTATCCTATAAACTGGCCTCCAGCAAAACACCACTGTCAGCACCCAGCACAGTACATATTCCACATGACATCAGTGTGCCTCAGGTAGGTTGGAAGGTTGGAAATCAGTTTGACAGATGAGGAAACTGAAGCTTAAGAGGGCAAAATGATGGACCCAAGGACACAGGCAGCTAAGAGGCAGAATCTGATTTCCTGACTCACTCTTAATGAATAGAAAAAGAAAGTTTCTTATCATCAACAAGGAAATCCCCAGTCATCCCAAGTAAGAAAAAGATAAGCAGCCATCCACTGAGGTTTCCTAGTCCTATGAATTACATTTTAAAGGCCTAAAGGACGGCCTTGCTACAAGTGAAATTCTGCAGAGGACTTCACTAAAGTCTTAGGTCTATGTTCATGTGATGTTTTGTGAACCATGGGGAACCTTGAAGTCTTTGCCAAGCAATATTTGTTGAATTAGTAACTTATATTGGCTGACAAGAGCCAATGATCACAGATAGAACAAGCAAGGTGAGTAAATTCCCCTCTTCCTTTTTACAGAGAAAGCATTTGGCACTATGGCTATATCTCTAGTATGTGACTTACAAGGTGGAATTTTCATGTTATGAAACTTAGAGTTGATTAAGGCAGAGGTACTTCAAGAATGGGGCCATTTCTTCTTGTTGTTGTTAGGTGCTATTGAGTCAGATCCAACTCATAGTGACCTTAGGTAGGGTTTTCAATGGCTAATTGTTTTGGGAGTAGATTGCCAGGTCCTTCCTAGCCTGCAGCACTTGGTATTCCCAGGTGATCTCCCATCCAAGGACTAACCAGGTTGACCCTGCTTAGCTTCTGAGATCAGACAGGATCTGATGCTAGGATAATACAGGTGCAGATGGGGCCATTTCTTAATCCCTGTAAATGTGGTAGCAAGGAGTGATATTGACTCAGAAAATAGTTTTGAATATTGTAAGGAATTCAAGTACATTTAATATAATAGTGCTACCTATCCACCATCAATCTATTGGACCATCTTTTTGTGGGCTAGTTTTGTATAATACAGCACTGTGATTGAGAGCATAGCCTTCCAAGCCAATTGTGCTTAGTCTTAAATCCTGCCTTCCTGGTGTTTTGGCCATGGATAAATCACTTAATCTCTGTCTCTATTTCCACTTCTGTAAAATGGGTATACAATGGCTCATGTACTAGAGTTGCTGTTTAGGGTTTGAAATAAATCTAAAGTACCTATCCAAACTCAGTATTAAATGAATGTTGGGAATTATTATTATTATAGTTATTATTGCCACCATGTTTCAGGGTAATTTTAAATATGGAAACATCTATATATTTGAAATTCTCTATAGTCTCTACTAGTATATATTTCACAAAGATAAAATACAGTTAGAGAAATCTTTGTGTATTTGTTTGAAGCTAATGACATCAAATAATTTCTCTAAAGGGAATGAGTCATAGTATTCCTCCTTAGGTAACATATTATTAATGATAAATTCCTTGAGATATATTAAGGGTGAATTCAGGAGAAAGACAGAGAATGAGAATTTACCCAGTGCTGGCGCTTCAATTAATCAACTTCTGTTTCTGTAAATAGCCCTAAATGAAAGAATCAAACTATTATGTTTTGTAGATGAGTGATCAGCAAATGCTCAGAAACTCATCTGTCATGGTCTAGTTTTGCCGTCTGACAAGAATGATGAAGCCGGCATATTCTGAATTCATAAAAAGTCTGAGTTGTGGTTTACATAAAATCCACACTTAATTAGAGTGGAACCAGCAGAGAGATTGAATGCCTCTCTGGCTTGGCAGTGGAGTGGAAGGTTTATCATCTATCCTTCTGAGATGCAAGAGGTGAAAACCACATGCAGAGAAGTTTCCAAGGGGAATCTAATTGTGTGGCTCCTTCTTGAGATGGAGACTTTTTTTTTTAACCAGAAGTAGATTATGTTTCAAAGAGGGCTGTTCTTATTATTCATGATGAAACCCCAGAAATGACAGGGCTTACGGGTTATCAGCGTTTCTTTGGTAGTGGCAAACAAACAGGAAATTCAGTCTTTATTTTAGCTATCAACATTTTGTAAGGTCACAAGTGTATAAGATTTATTCCAATTTTATGAGGGAATTTTGGAGGAAATAAAATAAAAGCAATGTACTTTTCACTGTAGTTGTCCTGAAAGTGATGATAATGTGTTTTCTATGGGGAAATGGAGTGTTTTTTTATTTTTTAATTTAAATACAGAGTACCATGTATTAGAATCCAGGAGGATTTGGGGCCAATCTTAAAATAAAAGTTATAACATCACATAGCTAACAATAAATATGTTAGTATTTGTGAACACTGACATGGATCAAGTTGCAAAAGCAACGAATGTATTAATAAGTGAACACCCAGACTGTACAGCAGTTCTGAAAAACTAATGGCGGTACTGTATTTTAATGAATACTGTGAGCTAAAAATCAGCCTGAGGCATAAAGTAGGTTGAGATAACTCTCATATAGTAAATACAAATAAAGTAAAAAGACCAGGGGAAAAATGGTATAATGAAGATAGTAAAAAAAATGCATTTAAGTGAATTCTCACACTGGCAGCCACAACACTTAGGAAAATGCCCGCTGCAGACGTGCTCTTGAGGGTGATCACATTCTGCCACATGCCATAGATATTGTCCTCCACTCCAGTAAATCTCTTGGTCAATTGATTTTCCATTAACATGTCCTTATTTCTTTTCCCCACATACACTTTTAAATTTAGATAATATTCAAATGTGTTTTAGAGTTAGGCAAGTAATTAAATAACTTAGGAAATATGTTAGCTCATGCATTGCCGTGGCAGAGAACCTGACAGAAGCAAATTTATGAGAGGAATTATTTACTGGGCCTCACAGTTAGAGGATTTCTGACCATAGAGGCAAGGCAGCATATGGTGGTAGGGCAAGCAGCAGGACCTGTGGCAGATGACCTCATGTTATGGTGGATCAGGAGCACAGAGGCTACCAGAACCAGGGTCCAGGTAAAAACCTCCAAAGTTTTACCCCTAGGGACTCGCTTCCACAAAGTGAGTACTTACTTCCCAAAGTTCCATAACCTCCTAGATAGCGCCACCAGCTGGGGACAAAATGCTCAAAGCACACGTGACCTTTGGGGTATATTTTAGGCTCAAACCTCCATAGGAAATAAATGTGGTAGGAGAGTTAATTCCTGCAAATTAAATGCAAATGAAGTGAACAGCTACAAATATGCTTCTCCCATTGAGTGTGTGATTGCTTGTCTCTCAGTATTCCATATTGTTAGTAATATTATACAGTTGTGTTGCTCACTGGATTGTTGTCACAGCAGTTGACCACTGTCCTTTTAGATCCCTAGTGCCTTCCTTCAGCACTCTGCCTCCCATGTAGTAACATTGCTTTCCCATGAACTTTAGAGGAGGAGAAATGCTTTAACTGCAGGAAAGTAGGAAAACATAACTATGATCTTTAACAACTGCATAAATACTCATACCTCAAACTTATAGGAATTTAACTCTAGCACTGAGTTGACTAAAGTGAGGTGAAAGAATTTTTCTGGAGATCATTTTCCATAGCATTCTACAGCAGCTTCACCAGCAGCAGAACATGAAACTATTAAAGGGTGAAAAATATTTTATATTGTCTATTTCTTTATCACATAGACAGAAACATGAAATGCATTATGCATCATGCCCTATGTTGTGCAATGCACTTACTAGAGTTTTGAGATTTTGTCTTGTCTCCCATCTCCCTCTTGTCTTTTCCATGAAGAAGCCAAAGCACTGCTGTTAAGCTCTGAGTCTGATTAGCAGCAGGTGCCTCCTGACATAGCCCCAGGTGGCATCTATGTGAATAGAACCCCTGGGATCTGTGAGGGAGGAAGCTATCACTGTACATCAAAGGGCTTTTGAAGAACCCAAATGACAATACAACAGTAGCAGTGGCAGTCAGACTTATTCTGGCTATGTTTGATTTCTATGGCTATATGAGGAAGCCCTTTCTTTTTCGTTATGCCATCTCTGACCTTCAATTTAATAGACTCGTTTTTGCAAGCTAAAATGAAACATTTTTAAATGGTAGCTGATTCTCACTGGTGTCTCAAAATTCAGAAACCAAGACTTTTACTTTACTGCCGTGCTATTCACAGCAGTAAAGTTTTTGATTAACTTTAGCATTAACGTTCTTGTTTACCAGATATAATTGAGCAAATAGATAATACAAGCAAGTCTTACCTAGAGTTTGATAACTGAGAATAATACTCTTTAAATCAACTCTAACAAGTGCATGTTAAGGAATAGGAAGTGGCTTCAAACGTGGGACCACTGCCTGCCAGTCCTGTCAAGACAACTGGCTTAGGACTTGCTAAGAAGCCCCATTTTCAGAAGTGGGGAGGAAGCCATTCCTAGCCAAACCAGGGACCTTAGCAAATTTGTTGTTGTTAGGTGCTGTCAAGTCAGATCTGACTCATAGCGACCCTATGTATAACAGAATGAAACACTCCCAGATTCTGTGTCAGCCACAAGAACTTTGTATGTGTAAGCCCATTATTGCATACCCTGTGTCAATCCATCTAGTTGAGGGTTTTCCTTTTTTTCATTCACCTGTCATTCTCTCAAAAATGATGTCCTCCAGAGATTGGTACCTTCTTGTTGGCAATCATTTGCGGGTCCCCGAGAAAGACCTAGAGGGGACCTGGGTGGAGATTTATCTGACCCAGGTAGAGGCCTGAACCTTATCCAAGTTTTACCCTATTATTACCCCTCCCACTTGTAATCCAGGACCATAGTGATGGGAGAAAGAACTTCAGGCTTGTCTGGCCCACTTGGAGGACTAACATCTGTCCTCCAAGGCTGGTGACCCTTGTCCCACGTCCTGGTATTTCACTCCTCCCCGTCTGATCGAGTGATCCAAGATGGCCCCCAAACAGCCCAGCTCTGGTGTGGCCTCCCTCTATCTGTTTGGCTGCCGAGAGCCACCTGATTGGTCAGAAAAGGAAGCTCAGTGATTGGCCTGGCCTGTGCTGAACTCCCCTATTGCAATTTTTCTTTTTCAAATCCCTAGTTACATAACTGTCACACCCGGCAAGAGTCACTCCCTGATTGGCTGTTTCTGGGTCCATGTCCCCTTCATAGAAGGTATATAAACCACCACTGAAACTACTAGCTTCCCTTTTGTTCCTTATGCTCTTGATCCTCCCCTGTTCACCTGCTCTCTGAGCCCTTTCAAACCTGACCCCCCAATCCCCGCACATTACTCCTGAGACTTGCAACCTCCAGCACCACCAGTGAAGACATATGAGGACTACAAGCAAGACTCCATGGCAAGCCCAGGCCTCCAAAACAGCAAAGGCTCCAAGCAAGACACAAAGAGCTCTCCGCTTTTCTTCCCCTATCTGGGGGAGGAGGAGAATAGAGAAGGCGAACTACAAGAAGCAACAGGACACATCGTGGGACACTTTCATTGAGAGTCATTGTGCTGCACCCCCTTTTGTTCACCTTGGTAGGTGCAGCTTAATTCTATTCCTGTTTGCAAGAAGGCCCCCGAGATTTCTTGGCACCACCAGCTCTTGCCTATTTCCAAGGGTCCCTAAGTACCTGTGTTGAGGCAAGCTCCATTACCCCACCGGGCCAGAGTGAACCCCAACACCTCCTGACTACATGCCAAAAATACCTAAGACACAGTCTAGCTATCCTTGCTTCCAAGGAGCACTCTGGTTGCACTTCTTCTAGGACAGATCTGTTGGTTCTTTTAGCAGTCCATGGTATATTCAATATTTGTCTCCAGCACCATAATTCAAAAGCACCAATTCTTCTCCTGTCAACCTTATTCAATGTCCAGCTTTCACAAGCACATAATGTGACTGAAAATGCAATGGCATGAGGCAGGCATACCTTTGTCTTCAATGTGACATCTTCACTTTTCAATAAAAGAGGAATTTATCTGGATTTACGATAACCACAGATCAAATATGACAGACTACTTCAGTTTGAGTTTCTAGCCTTTAGATACAAGACCAAATAATATGGGACTTTAAAAGTTCAATTGAAGATTCATCATAAAAATTTCTAGTCAAAGCTAATTTTTAGCCTAAGTAGATTTCAGTTCTATGTACCTCTGGACTTATAAAATGAACTCAGGCAGTTCTATACAGTAATTAACACTCTTGCTGTACCTGTGTAAATAATCAGACTAAACATAAGGAGATCTACTTCATTTGCTGGAGAATAATCATTGAAGATTACTTGTGATCAAGAAGGGTAGGAGAAAGACTCATAAAAAATACCCCAAGGTTAAAATAAACAAAAGATATTACTTGGTTTTGTTCTGTGCAGTCATAAGCTTGACTTTCCATTGATTGTGTTAGTGTACATCTCTGAAGGGGCAAAGATTACTTTGTTAATTATTGTCTGTGAGATATCAATTAGTGTTGTCCCTAACACTTATCCTAATTTTTTAACAAAAGCACTTATATATTCCTAGACTCACAAATTTTATTTGGTTCTCTCATTAATTAAATGAATTGAATGACATCCTTTTTGCATGTTCATTTTATGATTTTATGAGAGCCATGTTTTTATCTTTTGGAAAAATTATAATTTAACATCTAGATACATTTTAAAAACTGAATTTCTATTAACATAAGCCTATAAACTATAGGGGGGAAATGGGTTATAGATAGAGACTTGGATTTGAATTCTGGTAACCATCAGAATGTTTTAACTCTTTTTTTAGAAGAGTTTTAGAGTTAAGAAAAATTGCAAAGATAGTTCCAGAAGTCTTTGAAGTTCCTATATATTCCACCCAGTTTTCTCCAGTATTTAGTCCCTTATATTGCCATGGGACAATTGTTACCCCTAGGGAAGCAACCCTGGCACATTATTATTAACTAAACCCCACACTCTATTTGGATGCCACTACCTCTTTTTTTTCTTTTGATGGCCTTTCTTTGTTCCAGGATCTCATTTAGGATACCATATTACTTTAAGGCCTCATATCTCCTTAGGTTCTGGTGTTCTGTGACACTTTCTCGGATTTTCCTTGGCTTTTTGGTAGTTGCATTTTTTCTTCTACTTTAGACTTTATCATTTAGAACAGTTTAGATTTACAGAAAAATTAAGAGGCAGGTAGGGAGATTTCCTACATACCCCCATGCCGACACATGCATAGCCTCTCCTATGATTACCTTCCCCCATCAAAGTAGTATGTTTGTTACAATTGATGAACCTACATTGACAGATCATTGTCACCCAAAGCCTATTTTTTACATTAGGGTTCATTCTTGACTTTGTACCTTTTATGGATTTAGACTAATATATAATGACATATATTCATCATTATGTGATACAGAGTAGTGACACTGCTCTAAAAATCATCTCTACTCCACCTATCAATCCCTATCTTTCTTCCCTTGTTTTTGATGATGTTAACAGTTGTGAGGAGTAACAGTCAGCTATTTTGAGGAATGCTTCTTAATTTTAGCTTTTATGGCATTTTTTCTCATGATCCTGCCAGAATCATGGGTCTTGAGACAGAAGGCTATAGGAGTTAAATGCCATTCTCATCATATCATCCTGGTGATGTGTATTAGTAACATGACTTTTCAGAGATGATATTAAAACCAGGTTTGCCCAGCTAACACAGAGTGTTTGCCAGATTTATCCACTGTAAAATTCATTCCCCTCATTTTCCATATGTCACTAATTGAGAAGAAGTCATTAAACATAGTCCATATCAGGTGATGGGAGAAAGGAAAGTTTTATGGTTTGAAAATGGGTCATCTCCCTTAAAAGTACATATACAAAGACTTGGTCCATAGGATAATGCTATTGTGAGATGCTGTGGACATTTAGAAGGCAGAGTCTTATGGGAAGGCATTTAGGCATTGGTAATGTGTCCTCAAAAAAGAATGTGGGACCCTGACAACCCTCCTTATTCTCACTGCTTGTTGGCTTGAGATGCAATTGCTTTTGCCAGCTTGCAGAGCTGTCATTACCATCCAGAACCCTGCACAAAGGCCCAAAATAATCCCCAATCTTGGACTTGCATGTCCCAAACTCTGAGCTACAGACACCATTTCTCACTATTAAGTTAGCTGTCTCACATATTTCAGTGCATTAATGCAAAACTGACTACTCCAGAAAGATTCACTGCACTTCCTATGGGAGAGAGCATCTCATAAATTATTTTGAGTTCTTCCATACAGAACATTGGTTACATATGATGAGGAACCCATGGTACTGATGATGACTGGGAAGCTGCCTTAAAGGAATTGGCAAAACACAAGGCTCCAGGAATTGATGGAATGTCAACTGAGATGTTTCAACAAACCTGCATCACTAGAAGTACTCAGTTGTTTAAACTAAGAGATTTGGTAAACAGCTACCTGGCCAACTGACTCAAAGAGATCTATATTTGTGCCTTTTACCAAGAAAGAGGATCCAACTAAATGTGGAACTTATCAAACAATATCATTAACATCATATACAAGAAAAATTTTGCTATGGATCATTCAAAAGTGACTGCAGCATTATATAGACATGGAACAGGCATAAAATCAAGTTGAATTTAGAAGAGATTGTGGAACCAGGGACATGATTGCTGATATCAGATGGACATTAGCCAAAAGAAGAGAATACAAGAAGTAGTCTATGTTTCTCTGACTATGCAAAGGCATTTGACTGTGTGAATCATAACAAATTATGGATAAAATTGCAAGGAGTAAGAATAACCAAATACTTAATTGTATGCATGAGGAATCTGTACATGGACCAGGAGGCATTCATTCAAACAGAACAAGGAAACACTGCCTGGTTTATAGTCAAGAAAGGTGTACATCAGGCCTGTATCTTTTTACCATACTTTGTCAATCTCTATGCAGAGCAAATAATCTGAGAAGCTGGACTTTATGAAGAAGATTGCATCATCATGATTAGAGGAAGACTCATTAACAACCTGCATTATGCAGATGACACATCTCTGCTTGCTGAAAATCAAGAGTATTTGAAACATTTACTGATGAAGATCAAAGAATACAGCCATTAGTATGGGTTGCACCTCAACATTAACAAAACAAAAATTCATACAACTAGGTCACTATGCATCTTCATGATAAATGGAGAAAAGATTGCAGTTGTCTAAGATTCTGCTTTACTTGGTTCTACAATCAACACCCATGGAAGCAGCAGTCAAGAAATCAAAAGACATATTGCATTGATAAAAGCTGCTGGAAAGGACCTCTTTAAAGTGTTAAGAAGTAGAGATGTCACATTGAAGACAAAGGCACACCTGATTTTTGCCATGATACTTTCAGTCACATATGTTATGAAAGCTGGATGTTGAATAAGGAAGACAGAAGAATTGGTGCTTTTGAATTATGATGCTGGACATGAATATTGAATATGCCATGGACTGCCAAAAGAACCAACAGACTTGTACTAGAAGTGCAACCAGAGTTATCCTTGGAATCAAAGATGGCTAGGCTGTGTCTTACATATTTTGGACATGTTGTCAGGAAGGACCAATCCCTGGAGAAGGACATCACATTTGGGAGGGTGGAAGGTCGAGAAAAAAAAGGAAGACTCTCAACTAGATGGATTCACACAGTGCCTGCAACAACGAGATTAAACATAAAAAAGATTATGTGCCCGGCACAAAATCGGGGAGTGTTTTGTTCTGTTGTATATACGGTTGCTATGAGTTGGACTCAATTCAATTCCATCTAACAATAACAACAACATAGGTTCATGGATATTTATTTTACACTATAGGTTTAATCCAATAATACATTACTGATTTGTTGTTCAAATTGTCCCAGTTTGGGCTACTGTATGAGAATTGTTTCACATTGGATCATGTGTCCCTTTGACATGTCCCACCATGTTTTGAGTGTAGCAAGGTCTTAATCTTTCTTGGATATCAGGTTTTTCATAAGCAGAAAAGAGATAATAAATCTGATTTTTCAAGATACTCATAAAAATAACAAAAACAGCAATAATAAATCTATTGTCTTAGTGCTTATGATGTGTCAGGCTTTGTTCTAAACATTTAACATTATTCACTTATTTAAAAGAAGTAGTATATGTAAAGTGTTTATCACAGTGTCTGGCCCTTCACATATATTCAACAAATATGATTTCTTACCAGGGATGGCCCAGAATTCTATCCAGATATTTTATGCCCTACATGCTCACTGGTGGCTTATGCCAGGATAGAAAACTGTAAATGACACAGATAAAGCAGGAGCCTATGTCCAACATTCTTTGTGATTATTCAGCCTATACTCAGAGGTTCTGGCCTCTCATTGACAGTTTCATTAGGTGAGATGTCATTATTGGTGTAGTCAGCATCCTCCAAGCACCAAAGCAACTAACCTTGGCAACCTTGATGCCTTGGTTCTTAATAAGAATTTTATGTTTCACTGCAAATTCAGCCTGGAATCCACAAGCACTTGGAAATAGAACTGGATGTCTGAGAAGCAGGCTTCCATTAAGTCAGGTGGCTTCTTCTTCCATCTTCTCCAAGACTTTTATTTTTAAAGGGCATTTTTCTTTAAGGCTTTTCCTAAGGGAATTTTTTTTTTTTTTTTTGGATTACAAGCTTATCAGACAGAAATACTGTAAAAAAATTGTCCTCTCATTATGAAAACTTTGTTGAATAGCAAAGGTGTTTCCACTGATCTCTAGCAAAACTCCTCATTAATACCATCCATCATCTTTGTAAGGGATAAAATTAGAAGAGGAGTTCCAAATAGATGCAACCGTAGCATCGTTATTTAAGTGCCAAATATTAACACATGTGTTTATACCACCTAGTGTCTGAGGTCAATAAAAAGAAAAATGAACAGATTTGCTAAGCCCTGCAAAATTCACCTAAAGCCACATGTGCCTTTGGCAAAAAACTTAAAAGCAATGTACAGAAAGAGATAAAATTAAATTATTTGCTGTATTCCAATACAGAAGTAGGTGCAAGGAGCCTGCCAAATAAGAAATGCCAGAGGCTCTCTGCTCAGGTGAAGTCTGCAAAATTACACGCGGGATTTCAAAAGAAATTTCAAAGGTAACATGCAGACCAAAAATGATTTATTCGTTTCAATAAGTCCTTTGGAGAAGAGGAAATAGAATTCAGTCCTGGTTTGTCACAAGAGTCTAAGAAAACTCACACCTTAGGCTTTCAAAATGAGGAGGAGAATCATGTGGGAGTGAGAAACTGAGAAGACAGTGAAGACTTGAGACAGAAAGTTACAGGGAGATTCCTTGGGATGAATTCCTTCCCCCATTTTCCACTCCACCTTTACTACTCTCTGCTACCTTGTCTGCCCACAGCAACCTGAACACCTGTATAAATAAGCCTGTTAGAAAGCAAAAAGTACTAACCAGTATTGGCATCTTTTTCTGCTACCACATTCCAGAAACATAGAATCTAATATTGAATTTCTAAAATCCATGGGAAGGATGTGCGCTGCATGAATTCTGGATTAGCTAGGAAGGGATGGAGAAAGGAGGTGCTTTGACCAGCAAGGGGGAATTTTTCATACCAGCAGGAGGGTTGGCACATCTAACAGTAGGAATGAGGGCAAGGCTTCCATGACCATACCATCGCCATTTTGGAATGCTTGCAAAGGCTGCCCCGGAAGGGGGGAAGCAGAATCTCTTTATGAAAGTATGTGGACATCAGAGTTGGCCACAAAGCAGCAGATATAAGTAGACCTCATTCTTAACAATAGTAGCCAGAAATATAAGGAGAATAGCAAAGAAGAAGAATAACCTAGATAAAGAATCCTGGCTTCCCTCTGTTCTCAATACCTTATAAACCTTATAAACCTTAGATCCCACAGAGAAGGAAAGGGAATCTCAGTAATAACTGAGATTGAATTTATCACCATCCAGGTGGTAAGGGACCAAGAGCAGAATAAAATTGACTTAGAGAAATAAAAGAATGTGACATTTCTTGAACTGAAAATCATACAGATGACACATACAATGCCTCATTGTCCATGCTGGCAGCAGCTACCAATGACGCAATGGAAGAAAAGGAGGGTCTCCAGGCTCATTCAGAGAAACACTTCCTGCACAGCTTCCTTGTAGTCAAATCTTACTTGGGACATTACTATGGTGAGGATGTGACCAGAATGTGTCCCCCAAAGCTGGCAATCCACTCCCAAGGCAATCCCGAAACAGCCATTGAAAACCCTCTGAGGGTCGCTATGAGTCGGATACTGACTCGACGGCACCTAACAACAACAACAACAACAACAAAGGTTCATATGGTAAACACTTCAGTGTGGCAATGTTAAGAAGTGGTAGGATTCCATAAATGTCTACAATTATTGATACATGCTAAGCAAAAAGTTATTGTATATTGTTTAAAGAGATGAACATGTTAACATGGTTTTAATCATTGTACAGTGTATGTTGGTGGTGTTAGGTGCCATTGAGTAGAGTCCAACTCATAGTGACCCTTGTAGGATATTCAATGGCTGATTGTTTTGAGATTGCTTCATGAGTGGATTACCATGTCCTTCTTCCAATTTTTGTGGTGCTGGGGATCAAACTGAGGGCCTCAGAGAGCTCAGAGCAATACTCTACCAACTGAGTATATAAGAACAGAATTATCACTCGATACATCATAAATTTGTACAATTAAAATACAAATTATAAACTGGTAGGACTTTTAAGAGGTGAGTTCTAGTGGGAGGTTGTTAGATCATTGGGAGTATGCCCCCAGAAGGGATTATCATCATTCTCAGAGGACCCCAGTCATTCCCTGATATCCTATATCACAATATGATGTTCCTTTCTTGTATGTACTTCTACCACTATGATGGCATCAACAATGAAGCTTTCACCAGAGCTGAGCAGAAGCCAGCCCCATGATCTTAAACCTTAAGAATTATGAGCTAAATAAACCTCTTTCCTTTATAAAGAACTCAGCTTCTGGGATTCCATTATAGCAATGGAAAACTGACTAGTACAGATGGGCATGGTAGAGCTAAAAAACTCAGTTATACTCTGCTGGAAATGTGCTTTCAGAACACATGATGGCTAATCTCAAGGCTAAATTACATATTAACCATGTTTATTCTCATTTTTATTCATTGCATATTTTTTCTGTGCTGGGTATGCTAAAGTAACTCAAGCAAGTGCCCCCAAAAGATCATTCCAATAAGAGAACCAGATATTCAAACAAGTAGCTCTACTCTAACTATAAATTGGTTACTGTGTAGTGGTAGCACTGGACACTGATAGGATCTTGGTTTTCCAGAGTGTTGCTGGCTCAACTTCAACCTTTGGCTCTTCCACTTATCAGTTATGCATCTTTGGTAAAATCCTTTAATCTTTCCTGACCTCAGAATCTGCATTTGCAAAATAAAGATAATACTACTTGTCTTATTGAGTTGTTGGAGGATAAATAAAATAAAAATAGCTAACACTTGCTGAATGCTTATTGACACTGTTCTAAGCACAATACATGCATCCAATGCATTTAAACCTCACAATAGCTTTTTATAAACTCACTACTATTACCTTCATTTTACAGATAAGGAAACTGAGACACAGAGAGGTTGTTAGGTAATTTGTCTAAAATCAAACAACTTGGTAAATAACAGAAATATGTAAAGACTTAATATAATGTGAAAAAGTAATTGAATGAATATTAGAAAATTTAACAAAATTTTCTAGCAAACCAAAATAAAAGGTTACAAAGCTACTATCTGATCCAGAATAGACATAACATTATAGCTGTGTCTTGGAGAGTGAGCAGACATTTGCTAAACGCATATAAAGGAAAAGAAAATGCTAGATAGAGATAGGAGTATTTACAGAAGTTGAAAGGCATGAAATAACTTCAAATAGACTTGCAGGTGAGTAACAAGAAGACTAACAACTGTATTACAGGGATTGCTGAGATAGGGAGAACTAGAGAAAAAGTATTTGCTCAAGATTCAGTCTTATTTACATACACAGCCTGCATTATGTGTGTATACTGAGAGTACTGGCATTGTCCTATAGGCTATGTGTGCCCAAAGGAGACTTTGAACATAGGAAGGTCATTAATGCATTTTAGGTAAACAGTTAATAAAAGAGGAGGAATACAAGCAGAGGTAAAGAGACCTTAGCAGTGAGAGGAAGAACCAGTTAGGAGATTGTTGCAAAAATCAAAGTCAGATCTAATGATGTCTTCAATGAAGGAAGCAGCAAAGGTAATGCAAAAAAAAAAAAAAAAAAGCATGGAGGGAAGTAGAATGTTGACATATAATTGGACATAGTAATAAATTGGATGCATCTATTCACTTACTCAATACATAGTAGGTGGGAACATTTTAAATATCAGGTACCATATATTGACTAACCATAGAACAAGATAGAAACCAGTGATGAATGTGCTGGGTGATAGACAAAAGAATCCACCAACTGGCCATGGATATTGTACAAAAAAATCTTTTAATAAAAACTGAAGGAAAGCAAAGTTCAAGATGGAAGACCTTGTTTGGGGGCACATTTGACATATCAAATTGAGTCAACACTGGAAAAGTAATTCTAAAACTGGGGAAATACCTCAAACACAATGATATAAATTTAGGAGTCATAGGATTTTTCACAAAGAATGTGTCATTTGACTTGAACACCCATTTAGTAATTTGAAGTAGCCCTTGACTAGTTTTCCACATAATAGAGGACATGCAGACATGTCATAACAATGAACCATCTTGGTAATCGACATCCTTCTCACAAAGCAATATCAACATTGTTCAGTGTAGAGTGATGCTACCACAAGATTCCCTATGTCAGAGAGAGCTAGAATCTCATGTTTTATTCTTTGACCCTCTTCATTCACCATAAGCCCTGAATAAATGCATCTCAAGTAGATACACACATAAAACCATTTTTCCCAATTTAACAATGTGTTGCTTTTCCTGAGTTTTGATGTTTCAGATTTGTTTACTTGGCTAGCTTGAACCAGTACATGTGGCTATAGTTATTATTATTACAAGGGTAAGGATGTTCTCTCATAAAATACACTATACATCTTGCTCTCTAGAATCCTACAATGGAATCCGAGCCTGCTAAAGAGCAGCCAACAGGTTTCGAACAAAATCAAATGCCCTTTGCCCTGAGAAATGTGAAGTACGTCTGAGTCTGATGCCTCCTCAACATGCACACTCATTTTCTTCACTCCACCCAAATGTGGATGCCTGTCCAATATTTCCAGAGCCATTCCTGCTAGTAGATGACATGTCTATAAAGAGTTTGATCTGCTAAACCCTTCTCTAAGGGCTACAAATACATTTATCAACATCTTGACACATCTTTCGGGAGCCAGCATGGACTCCTTCAATCATACAGTGAACTTGAACTCGTATAAATACCTACTGCTCATGTGGTCCTCCACTCTCCTATGTTGGGAAGAATTTTAATAAAATTCTTAATAAATTTTAATAAAATTTTAATTTAATTAGAATTTTTTAAATTTAATTTAATTAGAAATTTTTAAATTTAATTAGAATTTAATTAGAATTTTAATAAAATTCTTGGAAAATTTTTAATAAAAGCCTTTCATATTTATTGAACCCCTGTTCCTGGGTGTCAAGCACTATGCCACATGATTTCCTTGTATTATCTCATGTAATCTCACAACATCTTTCAGTATTTTTTGTTTTTTAGTGTTTAGTACTTTTATAGCTATATCCCCCTTGCACAATACGTTGTTGTTGTTGTTGTTGTTGTTGTTGTTGTTGTTGTTAGGTGCCGTCGAGTCCGACTCATAGAGACCCTTACAGGGTCTTCAATGTCTGATTGTTTTGGGATTGCCTTGGGAGTGGGTTGCCACGTCCTTCTCCCATTTTTGTGGTGCTGGGAATCGAACTCAGGACCTCAGAGACCACAGAGCAGCACTCTACCAACTGAGCTAAATCCCAGCCCACAATAGCTAGTATGTACCACTTAATAAATGATTTTGAAATAGAGTAAGTGAAAGAACTCAGTGAGTAGAGAACAGCTTTTCTTTGATACCTTATCTGTTGGGTAATAGTATTTATTAGGAGAAGGACCTGGCAATCCACTCCCAAGGCAATCCCGAAACAGTCAGCCATTGAAAACCCTATGAGGGTCACTATGAGTCAGATATCAACTTGACAGCACCTAACAACAACAATAGTATTTATTGTCAGAACACAAAGAAGCTTGCAATCAGTTTGTAAATACAAATTAAGCATAAATGAAACTGAAAAAAAAGAAAAACCCTTACAAAGCAATATACAAACGAGTGCAGATTGTAAAGGACAAATAGTGTTATCTAAGAGCCCAAGAGAGGGAGGGGAGGAGATCTGGGAACCTAAGAAGGACACAGTTACATAGAGGAGAGTTTGGAAAGCAGACAGATTTGTATAAAGCCTTGTAAAAGTGGGAAAAATTACCAGTGACCACAGTTGTCTTGTTTCTTGGCTAATGCTTCCTTCCTTGTGCCAGCATGCACCCTGGAGATCAATAACTCCTTAGCTGTTGTTCTCACATAATTGAAAAACTATAGGGGAACTTTTGGCCCACCTTTAAGGACAAGCCATGACTTGACAGCTCTATAGAGAGAGGACTTGAATTTCCTCCAAAAATGCTAGCACTGACACCGAGCTGCCCAGAGTAAGCCTTTCAGTAAAAACTCAATAAGCTCTTTGCTGTACTTTTTCTGACAGTTACTTAACCTCTTCAGGCCGGAGTTGCCTCATCAGTAAAACAGGAATGTCCTCTGTCTCTCAGTGGTGTTGTGAGGAGAAACTAAAATAATCTGAGTTTCACAGCTTCCAGGTGGGAGGACTTCTGATTTTATATTTTCAGAGTCTAGAGAGAACTGGGTGATTCTTGAGATTAAAATGTGGGACTTTGTCCAATTCTATGAGTTATAAGAAGTTATATCATGATTCTCAGCCCCTGAATGGTATTTTAGACTAGGTAAGTCTTTGTTGGGGGAGGCAGGGTAGGAAAGAGCCTTTTATGCATTATAGGACATTTTAGCAGCATTCCTGGCCTCTATTTACTAGATGCCAGGAGCACTCTTTCAGTCATGACAATCAAATGTCTCCTAGTGTTTTCAGATGTTGCCTGAAGGGGCAGGGATTGTCCTAATTAAGAAACACTAATAGAAATTATTATAGGGTGAGAAATATTCATCCTTCTAGCTTTTAAAGCAAATGGTACTGCAGGATATTTTGCAAAGTCTCAATAAATAGCAGCCAAATGTGCAAAAGAATAAATGAATAAATGCATAAACAATTTGGAAGACTGAGAGATTCTCCTACCCACACCAAATGAAAATGAAGTTAGGATATCATCTATGACTCCATGCTAGATGATATGAAAAAATAAAATTGTGCCTCTCTTCAAAGAAAGAAGGAAAGGCAGTGGGAGATAGAGATGTTTCCAGGAAGTCCAAAAGCCAAACTAGTCTAATCTGACTATGTTCTAGTCAAAGAAGGCACTGTATAGCATTTACCTTTGTCACCTTGATACCAACTGGCACTGGAAAAATCTCTTATTCTGAAACAAGTATCAAGGAAATTGTCTAAGATGCCCATTTTAATGGTAGAGAAGTGGGTGAGGCCAAAGAGGGTATCCCAGGCAAAGAGAAAAAGAGAACAATGCTCACAAAGGTATGGAGGGAGGGAGCATGCATACTTAACTTTGCCTGCATAACCCCATGCAGTCTACAACACATACAGCATTTCAATCTACAAAGTCATAAACCTACTGGATACCCTTAAAAATGGATGCACTTTGTCTTCATATCTATTTAATGCTCAGTAATATTTAATTCAGCATATAGAAGATAATCAATTCAATTGTATAGAACTGGTTTAAAAGCAGATACACTGAAACCATAGGACTCTAGAATAATGGATTCTGGTCTAAGCACGAAGAGGTACTTAGATCAGCAGGTAGTTAACTGACAGTATTCCCCACTCAGAAAAGAAAATAAAGGCTAAAATTATAAATAATACTAATCAGTTGAGGGATAGCATGGCCATTGGCAGCATGAGATGTGAAATCTCTGAGCAGGATTTGAACCTTACTCTGCTACTTAGTAAGCATGTGACTGACCTTGGGCAAGTTACTTATTTCTTCTGGGATGTCCTTTCCTTGTATGTGAAGGAAAGTAATTGTATCTTCCTAATCTTCCTTAAAGATTGCTTTGAGAACTGTGACAGGAGTTTATTATTTTGTGTGCTAAGTTCCTTGATCCTTTGGAGAATGAATACCCTCTGCCATCTACAAATGGAGGCTTTTGTTCTGTGCCTCTTTACCAGTCTCCTTGTCCTTCATCTTTAGACTAAGGGATGGGTATGTAACCCGACAAACTGGTTATGAAAGTGCACATTTTGGAGCTGTAAAGATGCGTCCCAGCACTATAACCAAGGGCCCTAAATAATGGACAATTTTTATTAAAATCACTCATGGAATATATATATATATATATATATATATATATATATATATATGAGAAAACTAAGGAGAAAACTAAGAACAGAAATATTGTCTAACTTCCCCAACTTCATTCAGCTACTAAGGGTAAATTAAGGATTCAAACTCACATTGTTATGTTGACATTATCACTGCCACTAAACCCTTCTAGAGTAAGATACATGCATCATAGCCCTTCCTAAATACCTCAACACATATTTCCTCAAAACAGGGACATTCTTACATTACCACACTAATGGAATATTTACCATCATTACAATATTATTATCTAACATTATATTAGATAGTATTCATATTCAAATTTCACTAACTATATCAATATATTTTATAGAATTTTATTCAGAATCCAATATTAGATCAAATATGTTAAATTGTCATGTACCTTTAGTCTCTTTGGGGAAGGAAATGCTTTAAAGTGAATTTAGTGGCACCTCAGCACTCTGTCACAGTCTCTTCAAGAAGGCTGGTTGGATGCCTATCAATTTGAGTGCAGAGCCCTTTTTTCACATAAGAAATAATGAATATATATTTGTTGGTCCCAAGCCTGCAGCTGTAGCCCTGTGGCATCCGATTCTGTCAGATCTCGGAAGCTAAGCAGGTTAGTTAGTACCTGGATGGGAGACCACCTGGGAACACCAGAAGCTGTAGGCTTGGGAGAAGGACCTGGCAACCCCCTCCCAAAAATCAATCTGCCATTGAAAACCCTATGAACAGCAGAGAAGCACTGACAATAGTGTTTCCCCTGTTGTACAGAGGGTCGCTATGAGTCGGACACCAACTTGATGGCACCTAACAACAACAACAACATTTGTTGGTCCCAGCACCATACTGAATAGCTACTCCAGAAACACATCTACTACTCACATATTTAGAAATAAGTTCATTTTTTTTTTTTAGTTCAATTGTTCCTAGTGTTTTCCTCTTCCCTTTTGGTGCTAGAAGTTTCTTGGGTGCCATGATGACCTCATGGTACACACACACACACACACACACACACACACACACACATTTTACAAACCAAAAGATCATGAACACAGCAGTAAGATAGGTCTTTACTGCTTGAAATTGATGTGCCAAGTGACACTTTCTTCTTAGTTTTACCTGAAGCATCACAGGTCCATGTGGCCTCTCATACACAGCAAGCACCAAGCAGGTGGTTGAGCACTGAAACAGAATTCTCTTGAAAATGTTGCTCAAAGACCAAAAGGTTCCAGCACAGAGCAGTCTGAGTCCTGAATATTTCTTAGGCCCTGGGCTAACTTTCTAACTATTCTCTGGCTGTGGCCATAATGCCCTTCCTTTATAAAAGTGAAGGAAAATCTATAACCTCCTCTAAAATCAAGGCTTGGGTGTTTCATAAATGTTTTTGCCAATGAGTGAGAAAGTGGCCAAGTGAGGGGGAAAGCCTCCTAAGGTGGTGGCCCGGACAGGGGGGAGATAGGATGGATAGAGAGCGTGTAGCAAACAAATAAATAAATATGCAGAGAACACTGGAAACAGGTTTTCACTGCACTGGCTGAGAAAGTAGTACAAACATGGAAAGGAAGAAAAATAGAATGAACTCTTTGAGATCTTTGGTGTTAGATTTAAACTGAAGGCATTGATGTGAGCTACTCATGATAGACAGATACATACATACATACATACATACATACATACATACATACATACATAGATGATAGATAATAAAAATATAATGTGGAGGAAAAGCTATTTCTAAGGGGTACTAAAGGGATGATGTGTCATGACAGAGACAGGCACTATCCAAGAGGAGGCCCCACCATTAAAGCCACAGGCTACAAGGACAAGGAAGCTGAGATAAGACACTTCAAAGTGCAGTTAATCAGACTAAGTCCCCAAACTGTTTTAAAAGTGAGCTATTTCCAATCAAGGTCACACCAGCTGCAGGCTTTCCAGAGGCCCCTTATAAACACCAGCAGCCCATTACCCAGACACAGAGCAATAAACTCTTTCTGATTGCCTGCCCACTTCCCTTTTGCAGTGGACTAATAAACTTTTTTCTTTCCTACTCTATTCCGAGCTCTAGTAAACTATTTTACCACCTGTGATCCTTGTTTCACTCCCACCCATGACATCTGGTGGCCGGTTGAGGACTCAGCTCAAATTTCTGTGCAAGGAGCCTTCAGGGAATCTGGGGACTTTTCTTTCTCCCTCTCTTTCTCTCTCTCTTCTTCTTTTAATTTGTCTTGGGACCCATAGAGAGTCCCCACTCAGACAGGGAGAGAATTGATTATTCCAAGTGGGGGTTCTCTCTCATGGAATTTGAAGGTCTCTCTGCCCTGACGGACAACTCCTATAGCTCTTAGGGGTGAGGGACCCCCGCCTGCCCTACAGATCTTTCAGGGGACTTTTTTCTCTCTACCTTGGGACCCTTGGAGGACTCTATTGAAGTCTAGGGACAACTGACTGTCTCCCGCTAGGGTGACTCCCTGGTGGGATGTGAAGGTGTCCCTACTCTCCTAGATAACTCCTATAGCCCTCAGGGACAAGGGACCTGAGCCACCTTACAGACCTTCCTGTGGAAGGGCACTCCTTTCCAAGCAACTGGGATCCCCTTGGTGAGATTTAAAGGCCTGGGACGGGTTGACCCAACCACTTAGCCCACAGGAGCTCTCATAAGCAGCCCTCCTCTGGCTGCTTTCTGGCTGCCTCTCACCTCCATCCCCATTCCCAACATGCAATAGCAGCCCATCCTGGGCAAATCCGCATGTTGCAGTGGACAGCTTTCTATGCTGTACTTTCTCTTTCCCATCTCTTCTGGCCAGTCCTCGAGACTAACCTCATCAGTCTGAGGACTTCTATGCAACATCAAATTGGTAAGTCTTCCCCTTGACTCTTGCCCACTCAGTGTCCTTGCCCTTGCCCTCTCATGCTATGTTGTTGTTGCTGTTAGGTGCTGTCAAGACAGTGTCCAGCTCAAACAGACCCTATGTACAACAGCTGAAATACTATAGTCAGTACTTCTCTGATATTCATAGGGTTTTCAATGGCTGATTATTTTTTGGGAGTCAGTTGCCTGGTGCTTCTTCCAAACCTACAGCACCTGGTATCCCCAGGCGGTCTCCCATCCAAGCACTAACCAAGCCAGACCCTGCTCAGCTTCTGAGATCTGACAGGATCGGAAGCCACAGGGTATGGCTGCAGGACTCTCATGCCGTAGGCCCTCTCAATTAGGTGGGATACATCTTTTTGAGAGTTGCCCCTTGGATATCCTCTCAGTTAGATAGTATGCCTCTTCTAGATAGTTGCAGCTCAGAAGTCCTCTCAATTAGGCTGAACACACCTTCTTGGGAGTCACAGCTCACCAAGAAGGTCCTCTCAACAAGGTGGGATGCCCCTTTTGAGAGCTACACCTCTGTCCCTTACTGACACCCCCTGCAGGTCCTTTTACCCCCTTTTGAAAAATCATACCACAGTCCTTTGTGGATGCTAACACCTCCCTTCCCCCAAGCGGAATTCCCTGTTAGGAAGTAGGGTCCTCAGTCTCTGGTCTCCTCATGAGACAAACTCCCTCCATCACCACTGGGATATATTCTAAAGAACTTGGATAAAGTTGACCCTCATACTTTAAAGTGAAACCTTCTGGTGATCCTTTGCAATGAGAACTAGCCAGTATATAAACTCCCAGGCCAGGAGACATCACCGTTAAACAGCACTCTCAACCATACTATTCTCCAGCTCGATCTGTTCTGTCATAATCTAAGTGGTCTAAAGTCTTCTATGCTCAGGATTCCATGTCTCACTCAAGAACCCAAAACTACAAACAACAACAAAAAACAAAAACAAACAAACAAAAAAAAAAACCTGCTGCTTATACTTGACTAGATTCCCAGGGCCCCCAGAAGGTCAAGACATCCTGGATGATCCCACCTCTGCCCTGCCTCATTTCTGTTCTCCAAGTGCATTTTCTGAAGAGCCTTCAGTGCCTCCCCCATATCCTGATGGCTCTGATGCCCTTTTCCCCTCATACACATGCTCAAGAAAATACCTTTAATGAACAAAATCCACCTATTGCCAAAAGGGGCCCATATTCCTTCCCTGAGGTAGCCAATGAAAAATTGGACTCTATCAAACTATCAAAATCTGTTTCGTTCCCTTTTGCTCAGAGTTTCCCTCTGGCTATAGCTGTCTCCAAAGCTCTCTCCTTTCCCTTGACAATTGCCTACTCTTTTCCTGTAACCCCACAGCTTTCCCAGGGTGCCCTGGCAGCCACTTCTTCCACCTGCCACAGGGACACTGGCCCTCCTATAACAGTCTCTCGAAGAAGCTCCCTTGCTTCTTCTCTTAAACGTTGCCATCACTAAAGTGTGCCTCCATATCCAGTCTGTGTAATATCTTGTGGTTGTTCTCTGATAAATACAATCTCAGTCTTCACCCTCCCCATTCCCCTCTCCCTCTCCCTCCTTCCCTCCTCTTCTTCCTCTTCTTCTTCCTCTTCCTCCTCCTCTTCTTCTTTTCCTCTTCCTCCTCCTCCTCTTCCCCTCCTCCTCCTCCTCCTCCTCTCCTCCTCCTCCTCCCCCTCCTCCTCCTCTTCCTCCTCCTCCTCCTTCTTCTTCTTCTCTCTTTTTCTCTCTCCACCCACTCTTTCTCCTCCTCTCCCCCACTTGCTATTTTCTGCTAGTACCATGACAATTTTGTTATTCAAGGTTATTTGGAATTTGTTGTTCAGCCAGTTCTAGCTAAAATGTAAACATCTATGAGTTAACTCTTAGAATTAAGACCAAAGAGAAAAAAAGAGGCTTTTTACATTCAGGTTACATTCAGAAATTTTGTAAAAATAAGATTACTTTAAAATGCAAATTAAAAAAAAAAGAAAGAAGGCAAACATAATCAGTAAGTTGTTGTTGTTGTTAGGAGCCGTCGAGTCAGTGTCCGACTCATAGCAACCCTCATAGGGGTTTCAATGGCTGACTGTTTTGGGACTGCCTTGGGAGTGGATTGCCAGGCTCTTCTCCCAAATCAGTAAGTAGGAGAGAGAAATGATAAAGGTATAAGTATGAGGAAATATTTTCGATAAAAATATATTTTTTAAATAAAAAAAGGACCTAACATGGTAAAATAAGGTTTTCTCCTAAGGTAAAGGATTATTCCAAGACAGATAATTACATAAACAAAAGCTTAAAGCATGTAATAAATGGTCTGAGTAAATTGCAGAAGGTTTATAGAAGATGAGTCTTATAATAGAAAATTATGTATATGATAAAGTTGGCTATAAGTTATATTAATATAAAACAAAACCAAAAGTATCACTTTATAACTCTAGTTCATGACCAAAAGATAAGTACATACAAGAGGTAAATATCCTATGTGTCTAAGTAAAATTAAAAATCATTACTCCTTCTTCAATATTGGTAATACTAACCTTCTGGATGGTTAACAACCAAAAGTTAAAGGCCAAAGCCAGTCAGGATAATGGGTGTAAAAGGACAGCCAATATTTTGGCCCTTGCCCCCAGGTCAGCCAAAATTCCAGGGATGATGGGACACCTCTAAAAGAGCCTTACAACTCTGGCATATCACCCATACTTTTGATTAAGGAGGCTATAGAGGCTCCAGAAGTTGATCTAACCAGTTCACATCCTGCAAAAAGTCATTAAAGGGGGCAATGTCTCAAATGTTTTCAAAGTGATGCACATGGTCAGCAGGACTCTGACTCATCCCAGCAGATGGTAAAACTGGGGTGGGGCGGTTCTAAAAGCACCGCCCAAGAGCCTTGACTGACCTTAACAGTAAAAGCAAAAAAGATTAATTTTGGACACTTACATGGTCTTAAACACCCAGCAGGAAAATATAACCAAATAGAGCAATTAGTAACAATATAAAACAAAAAGCTAGACTAAATTTAACAGAGAACTTGCCAAGTCTTATTACACATCTTGATGGCTGTCAACTTCCAGGAATTACTGAGTTCACCTGTCTAGAATAAGACCCTATTTCAAAAAAAAAAAAAAAAAAAAGACTTCATTGTGAGACACAAGAGGACTTTTTTAGAGCTATAAAGCAGGCAAGGACTCAATTTCTCTTCAAAAGGAGCTCCAGAGGATAAATCTCCTGACAAGTAAACCTATGGACCCCCCAATCCATAGCTCCTACTCTTGGAATACCACCCAATAGCATTCCTGGTAGTACTGTGTTCACCCTTACATGAGCCCCACCAGACTTTCTAAACTGCCACTAAGACACTTAAGATGCTCTATTCTTCTGTCAGGATAAATTTGTCTGGCTCTGAGTAAATAGTAATCCAACATCTCTTTACTGGAGCCCACCTCCCTTCCCCATTCTTACCTGAGACTTTATAATAGGTTCTCACTAACCTCATATGAGATCCCCTTCTCCTTGGGGAACTCCAGGATTGCTCTGCTTTTGTCTCCATTTCACTCTACAGTCAGATAATGGCCCAGCTTTCATCTCATAAATAGCCTAAGAACTTAGTGAGGACCTTCAAATAAAGTATTACTTATATGCTACATGGCACCTATAATCTTCAAGAAAGGTAGAGGGAGCCAATCAGACTTTAAAAAGGCTCTTTATTAACCTGTCATAGGAAACCCAGAAGTCCTGGTCAGAATTCCTCCCAGATATGCTTCTAAGGTCCCATATCACCCCTAAAGCTGAGACTAATCTCAGCCCATTTGAGGTTCTGCATGGAAGACCATTCCTTTAGATAGATCTTTCATTAGACCCTGAAACCCAGTAACTTGCCCAGTATATTACATCCCCAGGACTAACTATCAAGGCCATTAGTAATTATCAGCATAACTACAGTCCCAAATTGACCTCTCTTTACTAAATCAGAAGGATCTCTCCCAATACCTGGGGATTGAGTATATCTCAAAGTTCTCTCACAGGTTAAGAAACCCCTGGAGCCCATTTGGACCAGCCCCCACCAAATCCTCTTAACAATTCCTACTACAGTAAAGCTTCAGGGGGTTCCTCTCTGAATCTTTCTCTCCCCTGTGAAACTCACTCCTCTACTAGCACAAAATTCACCAGGCTGCTTCACCTTGAGCCCTCCTGCTGTTCAAAATGACTCAAGGATATAAAACCTGACCCCCAAGACTCTATCCCTTCTATATTCTCACCACCTTTTCACTATGGTCCTCCAAAATATTCCCCCATATTTCCTTGTGAACATTCAAGAGGTCAACCGTTCCCAATTTAGAGAACTTATTTTTAATTTATTCCTCCAAGGCTACCACCAGGATTTCACTTCGGATGAAGTGGTATAACTTTTAGACTTTTCTTAAATGCCATCAAATCTTCCCCAACAACATAACTGAGCCCCAGTCTTAGGTCTCTGCCTTCTTATTGGGTTTATAGTCGTATAAAGCCTGCTTTTCTCCTGTCTTCCTCGATTCACTGAATGATGCCACTTTTAATAATCTTCTTGCTCCTTAGGCTAAATTCCACTTCTACAACAATATCTCCAAACTTCTCTGATCATTCTCTACTTGAGGCTGCTCATGACCTTCAGACAAGCCCAAACTCTCCTTATGCAGCCACTTGCTGGCTCTGTTTGTCTCTACTTCCTGATGGGAAAGGATCTGTCTACCCTGCTACTCCCCTTGAAAGGACTCAAACTAGCACAACTCTTTATCATCACTTCCAACAAAATCCCTATCTCAAAGGGCTAATAACCCCATCTAATTGTCTAATGACAGAGTACAAAGGAAGACTGTCCAAGGTTCATAAACAACATCTCTCTATTCTGAGCCCAACTCTCTGATTTTGTACTTTACATGCAATCCCCCCATTTTCATCAAGATTGAGGAAAAAGAATATTTCTCTGTTCCATTTGGTGCTTTCCCCTGTTCTTCCTGAAATTGTACCCTCATCCTAAAATCCAGTTCCCATCAATACCTAAAAGTAACCCATAACCAATTCCAGGACATTCTGCTAATATCAGATCCCCCACCTCCTAAGGCAAAGGACAACTGTAACAAAGATTCCCATTTTTGTAATATATGCCCATCTCCCCATATCTGTCCTGACTTGTCTCCTGGGAAAAACTGCAAAATTACCAACTCCCTCACTGACTGCTTACAAGTCATCCATCTCAGGAACCCTAACAAATGGGTACTTTTAGATCCCAGCCAATTCTATCTCTTCTGGGAAAACAAAAGCCACCCATCACCCAACCCACAAATAGAGCCTGTGCAGCCCCTCTCTAGGACATTGGCTACTCAATACTTCTTCTTTGGGAATACAAATTCTTTCACTGGAATGACAACACACCAACCCTTTACCTAGACATTACCACCTGTCTTGGTTCTGAGGGGAATCTTTCTTTGTGGTACAAATGTGTACTCTTCTCTTCTTGCTAACTGGACTGGCACCTGCACCCTGGCATATATAGTGCCAGATATTCAAACTGTTCCTGCCAATCAATTCCTCCCAATTCTTCTTTTTGGTTTAACCCAGACAAAACAGGCCATTCAATTAATACTTCTACTTGTGGGACTGGGCATAACCATGGGGGTGAGCACAGAGACAGCCAGCCTTCGCCTAGCATCTTATGCCTATCATATCCTCTCCCCTGCATTAACAGCAAGCTTAGACTTCATTTCATCGCCCTTGAAGCCCTACAGGACCAAGTCATCTCATTAACATCTGTAGTCCTTCAAAACCACCGTGGCTTTAATTTATGAACAGCTGCTCAAGGAGGCATCTGCTTGGTCCTAGAGGAGGAATGTTGCATCTATGCAAATCAGTCAAAAATACTTCAGGACACAGAAAAAAAATTCAGAGATCAGGCTGCTGGCATTCAAGAAAGAGCCTCCCAGCGCTGGGTGCCTTGGCAAGAAACTTGGGGATGGCTCCCCTGGATAGGTCTCTTTTCTGGGACCACTTACTACCATCTGTTTATTCCTCATGTTTGGCTTCTGCATTCTTAATCTCCTTGTCAAGCTTATCTCCTCTAGCATCCAACAATTTCAACTCCAGATGATGCTTCAGCATGGATTCCAGCCAATACCATTGGACATAACATTGCCCCTGGACCCTCTGGGATGAGACATCAAGCATTTCTACTCTAGTCATTTGTAGCTGTCCATATAAGCCTCTTTTGCTTCCCGTATAGATTCCTTGACAAACCAATAATAATAGACATGGACTGTGCTTCAACTCTTATCAACCTTAAGAAGCTCCAGAAGATAAGATTTCCACTCAAATGCTCAAAATTGGCATTGTTGTTCTGCCAGGAAGGGCTTCTTGGGGAAAGCTATCTTAAGGGGTGGTACAGGGATGATATGTCAGGACTCAGGCACTCTCTGAGAGCAGGCTCCACCATTAAAGCCTCAGGCTACAAGGGCAAGGCAGCTGAGATAAGATACTTCAAGGTGCAGTTAATCAGACTAAATCCCCAAACTGTTTCAAAAGTCAGCTAATTGCAGCCAAACTCTAGCCAGTTACAGGCTCCCCAGAGACCCCTACTAAATACCAGTGCCCATTACTCAGGTGTAGAGCAATAAACTCTCTGAATGCCTGCATATTTCCCTCCTACAATGTACTAATAAATTTTTTTCTTTTCAACTCTATTCTGAGCTCTAGTAAATTCTTTTACCACCCATAACTCCAGCCTCACTCTTACCCACAATGATAAGAATGTATGTGCTTCCCACTGTGTCTGCTACTAGAATCTACAAACAATGACATCCCAGCGGCAATGAGTACATTGTATTCTAAGATTGTGGTTTCTAAATGATTCTTCACTAAAAAGAAACAGAACTTTCTAGAAAATTGGCTGATTTCAAGGCTGGGCTGGAGGAAGCATGAGATGAATCCGGAACATCTAGTTGCACCCAGTTGTAAGGAAGGACTCAGAAAAGTTAAGTTGAAGGACACAGACATCAGTGACATTTTTAAGGAATGTACTTGGAAGCATATGGGATCAATGAGCATCATGTATTGTATGTAATTTATTCTCCCCTGGTTTAGGAAAAATAATTGTGAGTGAGAGTGTACGTGTATGTACATATGTTTGTTTAGCCAAAATGAGAGAGAGTGACAAGGCAAATGTTATGTTAATAGTAATTGGGAAATCTGAATAGAGGGTGTACAAGAATAATCTTACAAACAGTTTGCAAAGTTTTATTATTTCAAACATTAAACAATTTGAATTTATTACTAAGTTGAATATGGTGCCATGTTTTCTGAGATAAGTCTACTTATGAAGGGCTTCATGATTCTTATTTCAGGTATCACATGTCTATCAGAATTATAAAAAGGTCTGGAATATTTAAGGCCAATTCATTTTAATAATAACAAAAATAAAAAGAAAGGCAGAGGACACATTGACTTTTGAAGTTTCCTTATTTAAAAATATGTGGGTTATAAAAATTTCTTAAAGAAACAACACCCTGCATGTGGCATAAGAGTATTAAAGTTGTCATTTCTTTCTAGCTATCTATAACATTTTTAAGCATCATAAAGGATAGAAAAAACTAATGTGAATTGTATCACCTGATCTAGGATATCATTTTTAAGACCCTAGCATTTTATAGTGATGATGGGAAAACAGGAAATGCAGTAGGGACATGGCTGCAGCCCCTCCTTTTCAGAAGCTTGCCAAAGGACAAACTGAATTTAGGAATTCAGGAAGATGTCTCCTCCAAATAAGGCAGGGTTTCTTAACCTCAGCACTTCTGACATTCACAGTGGGTAATTCTTTGTTGTGAGAACCTACCCTATGCATTGTAGAGTGTTCAGTAGCACCCTTAGCTTTTCCAGATGCCTGTAGAAACCCTTCAGTTGTGATGATCAGGAATATCTACATTCTTGCATGGCTAAATGTGCCCTGGATGGGAGGAAGGTAAACCACCCCATTGGTTAAGAAATACTGGAATAAACCAACAAAATTTTATACAAGGTTTGAGAAGTAACCTTCTCCCCACTTTGCTCTTTCTAGGAGATTTGTACATTTGCACATTCTAGCATGCTCTCCCATGTGCTTCTAGAACATTTTAGGTGTAAGGGAGGAAAGTAATGCAGAGAAAGAAAAGGGAAAAGACCCTGGAAGAATTTCAGATGGAGTTATTGTCCACAGTGTCTTCTTACCAGAGGTGAACTGTGAGATAACAAAAGGCCATAAATAACAGCAACACCTACCTGTGTTTGTAAAGCATTGTTGTTGTTAGATGCCTTCAAGTTGATTCTGACTCCTAGTGACCCTTATAGGGTTTTCACAGGATTGCTTTGGGAGTGGATTGCCACATCCTTCTCCCATTTTTGTGGTGCTGGGTATTGAACCTGGGTCCTCAGAGAGTGTGGAGCAGCACTCTTCCAACTGAGATAAACCCCAGCCCATAACAACCATTGACATCTTAAAAAGTGATTTTCTGTGTGTTCCTCTAAGTTCTTTTAGTCACCTTGCAAAAGACAGTATTATGTCCCTATTTTTCAGCTGAAGGAAATAAGGTTCCCCAAATTTTAAAATCATATGGCCAGTAGGAAACAGCACAGGGACTTGAGATTTTTCACTCCAAGTTCCTTCCAGTGCTGATCTGCCATGTGAACCCAACATGGGCTACTATTTTCATAGCAGACAAAGAAAATCCTACTGATCTTGAGAGCAAGCCTGGAAGGCCATGCTTTAGGACATTAGCAGTGCAGTCTAAATGCCTCTTTCATCAGAAACAGGTGACCAGATCAGAAAGAGATGACCTTGCAGAAAGTGCTGCTTTCTCCACTGCTCCAAGAGCTCATCACCTTATACTTTAATTCACATCCTTCACACAATCCCCACCCCCTAACACACACAAATTACAGTATCCTTTCTAGTCTTTACATCCAACCCTATTTGACTTCTCATTTTATCAGGAAAGCTTCTAGTTGGGTGAAAAAAGTGAATTCTAAAAGCCAATGAGTACCAATAGCAAGGATTAAATTATGTGCCCTCACCTCCTTTATAATTTTCCCCCTCCTTTGGTTTACCTCTGTAAGATTTCTCCAGGATGCCCTATAAAAATAAGTTGTCAACACTTGAGTTTGTGTGATACTAAGCTTACACCATTAGTTCTCTGGTTACCACTAATGATGAGAAAGGACATATACATATATGCATGTGTTTTGAGTTTGGTGAAGTGTAACAGAGGTTTTGCAGTGCTTGGATGGGAGCCTTATTCCTGTCTGGATGGTTTATTCCTACATTTCACTGGTATTTAGAAGGTCTGTTTGGCTAACAGTGTTATCCTCCTGCAGTGGTATTTGAGTCTTACTGGCTGAGCTATCACTGCCTGTCAAACCTCCTACCTCACTCCCTCTACCTCCAATAAATCAAGTGATGTGATAAGCAAACAGAGTGTTAACTGAGTCCTCTGCCCACAAATGTCCTTGTGAAAAATGGCAGGCAGGTTTCTCCAATTTAGACAATCAGGTGATGGCAGGAAGAATGGATTTAGCACGAACATAGAGAATTTGAGAATCCTAAGTGACCATCAAACTCATCCAGGAGGAATTTTCATGGATTTACTTTTTGGTTTTGGTTCTTTAGAAGAGTATATGATGGACTAAAAGAAACTTGTTTAATAAAAGAGGATGCAATTCAATAGTGACTCAAAGCAAACTTTGCTAGTATAATATATAGACTAACTGGCTAGACCAGATTATAACTTTGGAGGAGCTAAGACTTTTGGTGAAACATAGACCTCTAAGTCAGCAACACAGCACTGTAAAGAACATCCACTATGACCTTGTTCTAAATAGAAATGTAGCATTTACTATTCTGTCAAAAGCTCTCCTTGCTACCCATAATATTTCCTCTCCCCCTCCTTTTGGTAATAGGCATTGCCCAAAGGGAGGAGCATGTGATCCAACACTGGCCATAGCCTTAACTAGAATGACTGTTTGAAGTGTGGGCACATTACTCAAGCTCATCCAATCACAGTTCTGTATGCAAATTATTTAAATTAAATTAAATGGGAAAGGTCCCTAAACTCTTGAGAGCTAGAAAACATGGGAAAAGTTTATTAACAATTGTGTAAGTCTTCCTTTAATCTATGAGATTCTGTAATATCTTTAATAAATTTTCCCATTGTCTATTTTGCCTAAGCTTGTCTAAAGTTGTTAATTTCTGCTGCACGCTTCCATAATGCAGGTGAACCCTAAAATAATACCCTTGCCACATTCAACTCTATTCAGTCCTTTACTACAATGTCTGAATATCAGTGTTGTTCATATTATAAAGCAGGGGCTGACAGAGAAGACTCAGAAACAGATAGTGAATAGGGCACACAATAAGACTACATTGGAGTTGCATCCTTTAATTTGTAAGAGAGAAAATGAGAGATGCAGGTTACTTCCATGTAACTTGGGAGATGATAAAATATTGCTTTCTTCATTATAAATATTCAAAGGGTGAGGCTTTTTTTAGGGAATAATCACTGTTCTATTTTTATATTTACATGTACAAGGAATAGTCTATTCAGATCAGTCAGTGCTTACCTGAGGTCAGTGACTATCTGACTCCATGACTGATTCTGTGCTAGATACTGGTGCACAAAGATACAGACAGATGTCATTGCTTCCCTTCGTCTTCAAAGTCTAGAGCTTTAAAGCATATGGCCACAAAATTAAATGAGAAAATCCTTTCCACTTGGAAGACAAACAAGAAAGATTATTTGAAAGACAAGCTGAAAGGATGAATCCATTTTACATACTCAAATTAAAGGATCTACTGGAAGCCTACTATGTGTCACATTCAGAGTTGTCAAACAGAAATGTAGGTGTTGATCAAAAAGGGTCATTTCTTATAAACTGAGATTAATCTAAAGCAGACACATAAGCTACAAAGCACATAATCAGAGGGTCTACAAACAGGCTACTGGAGGTTCATAGAACTTGGGCAGTAGCCTGTCTCTCTGAAAAACAATATGGGAAATAAAGACAGATAAATATAACAAGCAAGAGGGAAAACAGCAGTTAACATATTTAAGCTGATTCCCATCCTTCCTCCAAACCAGCCTAAGTGTGGAACTATAAATGTCCTGGAGAAGTTGCTGCTGCTGCTGCTGCTGCTGCTGCTGCTGCTGCTGCTGTTGTTGTTGTTGTTATTGTTGTTGTTGTTAGGTGCTGTCCAGTCAGTGTCCCACTCATAGTGACCTTGCGTACAACAGGCGAAACACTATTGTTAGTGCTTCTCTGCTGTTCATAGGGTTTTCAATGGCTGATTGATTTTTGGGAGTGGGTTGCCAGGTCTGTCTCCCAAGCCTACAGCACCTGGTGTTCCCAGACAGTCTCCCATCCAAGTACTAACCAGGTGCAACCCTGTTTAGCTTCTGAGATCTGACAGGATCCGCCGCCACAGGGCTATGGTTGCAGGCTGTCCTACTTATTGCTGCTGTTGTTGTTAGGTGCCATCAAGTCGGTATCCAACTCATAGAGACCCTCATAGGGTTTTCAATGGCTAACTGTTTCAGGATTGACTTGGGAGTGGATTGCCAGGCCCTTCTCCCATTTTTGTGGTGCTGGGAATTGAACTTGGGACCTTAGAGACTGCAGCGCAGTGCTCTACGAACTGAGCTAAATCCCAGCCCCGTCCTACTTATAGTTAGCATTTATTACAGTGGAAAGGGACAAATTAACATCTGCAAAAGGAAAATGTGCATAGAGCAGAATCTAGACAAAATCAAGGAAATGGTCCACTATCAGGAATAGTCCCCAGATACAAGAGAAAGGAAAGTGGGTTCTCTGGAACTTGGGAAAGCAGAGCAATATGAGAGAGAAAACAAAGCATGTTCAATATCATTAAGGAGATCCAAAATGGGGTCAAAGCCATAAGGAAAGAATTAGATGATACAGATTTCAGAAAAAGATCAGACCCCAAATTAATTTCTTTGTAATTAAAGTCATGGATCAGGTTGAACAGCATGCTAGACACCTGAAATGGAATGTGCACATTTTACCCTGAAAGATGTTGTTATGCATGAAGTTGCATTCGCCTCAATTGACCATTGACTTCATCCTTCCATTTGCCGGCGTATGGTACAGCTTCTATCCTTGCTCTCTAGTTTGCCTCTTATGCAATCAGCCTCCTGAAACAACCCCAAAGGCCCTTTCCTGCAGAAGTCTGAGAGGGGATGAGCCACACAGGTCAGTCCTAACTGCTTTATTCTCAGCAGGACCTCGAAGCAGACAACCATTGAGGAAGGAGCCAGCTGCAGAAACAATACAGCCTCCAGCCATTCCAGAGACAGGCCTGCTTCTCTGAAGCCATCACTTTGAAGTGCATTCCCAAAATGTCAGATTCCAGTATTCACCCATAAGTGCAAAAACACCTTCCCAAACCAGCTCTGATGTGGGGATTTTTTTTCTCCACTGCTGTTTGGCCTCCACATATGCAAATCACTAACAGAGGACAATTGTCTCTAAACTGCCTTATCTTATTTCCCTGTTCAAAGGGTGGAGGCCATGGTGCTTGCATCCCAGTGGATGTATTAATGGTAAGGGATGCCTGGCAGCATGAAAGGGAATGCAGGCCTCCGCAGCCATCTACCTTCCAGGCACATTTTCACGTGAGCTTCCTATAGACGGAATGGTCAGTACTTTCTGGACAAATATCCCTTGCAAATAGCATGGTTGCTAGGAGATAATACTTTCTCAGAAATGGCCTGGCCTGTAACCTACAGCACCTTTACAAACGATCACAATCTGTAACTAGTTATTCATTGTACATACGGAGACAGCCAGTAGGCCACAGGTGCCTCCATGTCCCAGCTGGGAAGAGAGATTCTCACTTGAGCAAACCCCTCCTGTAATAATCAGAAAAGCCTGTTCCACAGCTTAGGAGGACCTGCCTACACTGAAGGGTGAGAGAAAGCTAACACACCTGAAGACAAGACCAACCAGAGGGCAGGCATAACTGTCCCCTTAATGAAATAGGGAGTTAAAACTCCAAAAATCACTCCACTAGAGACAGAGTCCACAGTATCTACAGTTCACAGTGTCCAGAGTTTTTAGCAATGTCTACAGTGCCCAGTCCACAATATCCAAAAATATTTGCAGTGTCCAGTCGCCTACAGTTTACAGCAGTGTTTAGAGCAACCCAGAGAAGTTTGCAGATGTCCGCAGATGTCTGTGTTCTATGCAGATGTTGGGAGCTACCCGAAGCCTCAAGGCTGGACCTGCACGTTTTGTGACTTCGAACTCAATAGTGTAAACACACCTGTGCCACAGATCTTCACTGCTGGGCCTGCCCATTGGTGAGGTCTATTTCAGAAAGCTTCACTTTCGCTCTTTTTGTCTTTTCCATCTCTCCTGTTCCCTTCATTATGATCTATGTCTCCAGGCTGCTGGTCCCAGCACTTAGGGGCACTTTCTTCTTTCCTGACTTCAATAAAATTTTCTCATTTATTAACAAGAAAAGGGACCCGCAGAGGCACCCTGGTGGCTGTTAACATTACCAGGAAACAAAGCAATCCTGAAAATTGCCCCAATGGCAAATGTCTCCGAACTAACCTATCCCAACCAGGCATTTGGACATCCACCTAAATATAAGAAGTAACTAAAAGAGTGTGTCTAAGAAATTCATAACAATCAAACCACTGTCTACCCACTCCTCCTACCTCTCCCTTCATGAAGGCCCTCCCTCCCCTCCACCATGTCTTCTGAAATAATTTCCATTCGTGTTAGCCTCACCTATGCCTTCTTTGTAAAGATTGCATAAATTCTGAAGTTTAGCTAAATTGAATATGTCCCCTTAAATAAAGTCATCTCACCCTGTAAAAGTCAGCACAAAGTGACCCCCTAAGTCCGCCTCTCACCCCCAGGTTAAAGGGCCTGCTATTCAATAGGGGTGTTGGTGAGACTTCCCCCAGAAGGGGAGTTCTGGAAGATACTTTGGCATGCTACATGCAAATGCAGCAGCCAACGGATCTCACCATTTCTAAATGTCAACCTTCATATAATCCCTCTGACCCATTCCCAAGCTTATAGGTCACAGAACATTTTATCTGGCAGTGCCTTCTATATATCTTTTTTTCAGGTTTAAAGTATTATCCATTTTCCCTTCCATCCCCCTCTGAAGGAGACCTGGCTCTTCTGTACATATGGTGAGTAAGGCATCGAGGAATTCAAGCAAATGATAAAAATATGTCTGCAGGGAAATAAATTTCTTTTTTTCTGAAATCAATCATGTGCTATTCATGCAAGAAGAAGAAATGGCCTGAAATACCCCTTATCTCACCGCCTCACTCCACTCAGGCATCCTGTCCAAACACTTAAAGGCCAGAGGCTTTCTCTCCTGGTCTTCTTTCTCCCACAGAAGAAGGAAAGGGAGAGCGCATGATTTCCCTAAAATGACTGGCTGGCTGTCACAGGAATAGATAGTGGGGAGGGATCCATTATCCTGTGGAGATAGTGTGCACAGCAATCAGCACCCCTGGGAAGAAGGGGCAGCCTTTTCCCCCCTTTCAGAATCAAAATGGAAGCTTGTGTGAGTCCTGTCTGTCTATATTTGGCTTATTTTAATTGTGATGCCTGTGGCCTCTTGCCTTGAGGAGAATAAGGGTACTAATATAAAAGGCACTTTTAAAACCTGTTTAAAAATGGAAGGCAGTCATCTGGCTGTATTATAGTCCTTAACCACATCATGGATGGGGAGCCTTTGAATGTTGATGTATCCTCCCCCAACACTGTATTATCAGCCCAGGCAGCCCAAGGACACATCTACGTGCTGCTTACTAGCTCTATAAGAATAGGAAGATCTAAGAGCCTCCTTAGCCTCAGGTATCATCCAGCATCATTTGGACTAAATGAATTGTGCATATAAAGAACCTACCCTTGCATTTAGTATGTGGAAATGCTAGAAATACTGGGTGAGGGAGAGGGTGAATCTGACAAAGCATAGGGTTGCTTATAGCAATCTGTTTCCAGCCCCTAAAACAGGACATTTAAAAATCAGACTTGGTGGCAACCGGTACCTGTGTCTGAGGACTTCATAAAATTTTAGAATCTGAAACTTTCATGCATAATGTCTGTGGTTAACAGTGAAAGGGACAAATGGGAAAATCAAGGCATGATAAATTGTCACAAACTTAATGGTCACACTAAGGATAACCAAAGCATCAATCAACCCCCAAATCTTGAGATAACCTGTAGCTAAAATTCTTTGGAGAAAAATTTTTTCAATTTAATTCTATCCTATTGACCTATGAATCAGCTCCAACTTGACAGCACCTAACAACAACAATTGACCTCTAAAAAAAAAGCAACATTTGCTTAAAAATAAAAAGAGAAGTGTGAGAAAGCATGGAAACTGAACAAATTCTCCAATTAGTTGGACTAACAACTGATGTACAGCTGATCCTTTTCTTTTCCAGTACTAGGGGGTTGAATCCAGGGCCTCATGAATACTAGGCAAATGCTCTACCACTGAGCTGCCCTTATAATCCCTTTTTTTTTATTTTTTATTTTTTATTTGAGACAGGGTCTTGCTAAATTACCCAAGCTGCCTCTGACCTTGAACCTGTTATCCTCCTACCTAACCTTCCAAGTTGCTGGGATTACAGGTGCACACCACCGTGATGCCCTGCTGATGTTTATATTTTTAAGATATTAAATGAGAACTATTTAAACCTAAAAAGAACAAAATAGAGACATCCTAAAAAGATTACCACTCAATTTGCATTATATTGTATAATCAATTAAAATTGTTGTTGTTGTTGTTGTTGTTGTTGTTGTTGTTGTTAGGTGCTGTCGAGTGGTGACTGACTCATAGCGACACTCATAGGGTTTCCAATGGCAGATTGTTTTTGGGATTGCCTTGGGAGTGGGTTGCCACATCCTTCTCCCATTTTTGTGGTGCTGGAAATTGAACTTAGAGACCCCAGAGCGGCACCCCACAAACTGAGCTAAATCCCAGCCCACTGAGCTAAAAAATTAAGTGCGTATTATAAGCTGGGACTGTTCTGGCATTTATGTATAACCTCAGAACTTCACATACAAGGTAGATAGTGCATTGCCTATGAAAATAGAGAAACTCAGAAAGGTTGCATGACTTTCCAGAAGTCATACAGTTGCTTGGGAATATGGCCAAGCTTTGAATCCAGGTCTATCACAATCAGAATCTATTACCCCTCCTCTCTATTTTACCTTTCCATCCCTCAAGAAGCAGCAATTTGAGACATTTTAAAACAACCAAGGTAGAATTTGAATAGCTTGCAGGCTGGTCCATAATGTAGAAGACACCACTGCTACATTAGCTGAAGAGAGAGCTTAGCAAACCTTCATTCAGTCAAGCATGTGAACACAACCAAGAGAGCCTGCGTGTTTACAACTGAACCCAGAGAAATGAAGCTCCAGACACAAACTTTAGAGTTGCCAATCTGGGTAAGAGTGTCCAGGCCTATATTGCAGGCCTTGGTTCTAAATGCCCAGCACCATTTCCCCCGCACTGTTCACCCATGGGTGAGATCAAGGGCAGGTGCAGACTCAGAGTCTAAGAACATTTCCATTAGTTTGCTCTTCCCAACTCTACCCACTCACTATTATATCACAGTCTATTCTAATTATCTCCCTCACTGTCTGCATGATCTTCCATTTATTTCAAAAGAGTATTTTTACTAACTTTCCATCCATTTAATAGCTTTTTAATCCCTAGTCCTATTCAGAGCCTTTTTATTTGAATGCTACTCTGCTTTCATCTGAATTTGCTCCCTTCAGCCTGTGTCCCCAGGTACTGTTTGCTCCAGTTTCAGCCCTGCGCCTACCTCTGTTTGATCCCGGGGGTCACTTTCCAAACAGAACTTCTCCACCAGCCAAGCATCTTCATTTAGAATCAAATCCTGCCCCACCTCTTTTCTTTTAGCATTTCTTTTTAGTTAGTGTTCAACTTAAAGGATTTCACATGACATTTCCATACATGCATATCATCATACATTGTTCATGTTCACCTGCCACATTACCCTCTCATGACCCACCTCCCTGTTGATCCCCTTTCTCCCTATAGATGGTCCCTCTTTTGCTTGCATGTCTTGTTTGTGTGTGTGTGTGTGTGTGTGTGTGTGTGTGTGTGTGTGTATGCATATGGATAGATAATAGGTAGACAGACAGACAGACAGACAGACAGACAGACAGGCTAGTTTTCTGGGCAGCTGTATTGAACCACAGAAAAATGCACCTAACACCTCCGAAAGTCAGTACTGTTACATTTTACCTTGATGAAAAAACTGACCTTTGCAAGGTTACATGGCTTACCCAAGGTCATACACCTGTCAGAAGTTGAAGTAGGGATTCAAGTACAAACTACATAGCAGGTAAGCAGGGTCTTCTCACTATGCTATGCTGAGTAGAAAAATAATGTCTATCAAGAACTTAGAAAAGAGACTTCAGTGAATGTTGGCCACCTTCATAAACTATAACCAAGAGATTCTGATGAACCCATTCACATAAGTTTCCTAGGGACAGGAGGTAAAAGTCAGAGTGAAGCATCAGTTGCTCAAAACACTAGATATCAAATCTGGGATATGGGACACCAGTGAGCAAGCAATGCGAGTCTAGGGAAGTTGGTTACCCAAACTTCTTTAATGAGTGGCTCTCACCACCAAATGAGTCCCTAATAAACAGGGCTTTCTTACATTTCTCCACCCAGAGCAAAGCCTAGCCCAGCATTGGTACTTAATAAATACTCATTGTCTGAATATAGACTTTTTTTTTTTTTTTACCTTCTCTCTCAAGGTAGTTGACAGGTGGTGGAAGGCAGGAAGAATAGAAAAGTTAAAGGGCCCTCTGCAGCTGTCTTCTTCCCAGGCACCATTGGAGAAATGTGAGTATCAATATGTCAGCTTCCTCTGAGACAAATGGTTTGATGGAGGGTCAACACAACTCTGGTAGATAATTCTCTTTAAAAATGGCCTGGCCGATAGTCAATATCATCCTTGGCAAAAGGCACTGCCAGGGGCCAGGAGCATCCTTTACAAATGATGACATGAGATGCCTCCCATGTACTGACCAGGTGAGGGAGACCTCTTTTGAGGCAAGACCCCTCCTGCATTCAAGAGGAAATCTTGTTTTACAACCTACAGAAGGCCAGCCTAGAACCATAAAGGTGGAAAGAAATATGATATACTGATATAACAGAGGACAAGATAAAAAGTGGGAGGAATAATTGTCCCTTTAGTGAGATGTGTACTTATATACCCCAAGAGCCCCAGCCTCGATGCAGCCTTCACAGATGTCCACCCCTGAACCTGCCTGCTTCCTGACATCTAACTCTGAACGTGTCATGTTCTCCCACCTCTCCTTTTCCCCTTGTTTCTCCCAACACCAGCCTATATCCCAAGACTTTTTGCCCAGCTTTCAAAGCACTCACACTCTCTTTAACTCCAATAAATTGTTCTTGTGTTCCCTTCTGCATGTGTTTTCGAATTCTTTTCTCAATAAGACCAAGGATCCTGAAGAGGGACTCTGAGTCCCAGGTGACCTAATTATCTCAGATGTGTTTGCTTTCCTGTCCCACACTGCACCCATTCCACCATTCATTGTCATTATCATTACCTCCCTCAAGAGTTTCTGGGACTCTCTTGAGTTTTAGTAGCAGAAGAACTTCATGATTAGTTCATCACATATCTGGTGAGTTGCATAGTTACAACAATAAAAATTACCAGTAATATCTAATCCTTACCTAGAGCTTACTCTAAACTTGGCCGTGTGTAAGAACTGAGAAACACTCACCAAAAAAAAAAAAATCCCCATTGCCCAGATGACCCAATTAAGGCTTATGATTAGAGAGCATAAGTAACTTGTGTGTGTTTGCACAATGAAAAGCCATGAATTACATCCTCAATTGATTCTAAAGCCCAGTCTCAGCCATTAGATTCCAGGGCTGGGCAGAATCACGATAAAAATGTAAATATTTTATCCAAAATCTTGTGGTTTTACCAAAACCTCGCTTTGAATAACATGTCATGCTCTAAAGCTGTGGGATGAGATTACAGAATTCAAAACAACTGCCCTGGCTCTGCCATCAAAGTGTGTGGACAGAGAGAGGCCACAGAGCAGCTGACTGCTTGTATCCAAGCTGTGCTGCAGACCTGGAGACCGGATGGTTCTGAGGCAGAGCGGGTAAGCAGGGGACAGACCTGTCCAGCTGGTGGGAACACACTGGCATCTGCAGGGATTCCTGAGGAGGAGATGCAGGTCACAGCCCTCTTTTCAATTAGATCATCTCAGCCTGCTAGGTCTTGGTACCACTGCAGTTATGACAGACGGTGGCTGGTCGTGGGCAGGATGCTTAGAACAGGCTCACCACATGCTCCTGCCAACCTTTCTGGGGGAGGAAGCCAGACAGTAACACCCCCAGACATCCTGCTGCCGCAGCAAGGCCTGGGTATGAGTCACTGTGTCATTGCTGCAGAACTCGCTGTACAGCAACAAGGGTTAGACAGGAGAAGCTCTGAACCCATAATCAATGTCCCCACTGTTCCTCTCTGAACAGAGAGATGTCAACATCTTGGATGTCCATTTCACAAGAAACATTGCTCCATTGCACTGGTTAGGGTGGCATGTCAACTGCTGAAACAGAAGCCAAGAGGGCCTTTAATAAGACAGCTTACTTTTCTCACACGTGATAAGTCCACACAGAGCCATCCAGGGCTGCATAAGGCTCCCCCATGTCAGGGAACTAGGCACCCAGGACATCTGGTACTGTTGTACTTGCAACATGAAGGTTCTAAGTCATGCTCTACAATGGCCACATCAGCTCCTCCCATCATGTTTTTATTCCAGACAGCAGGTATGGAGAGGAAGGAAAGTTGAGGCGAAGGATACGACTATTCATTTTAAGGCTTTGACAAAGAATCAGCACTTCTACCTCCCATTCACATATCATTGGGCACACAAACTGGCCACATAGGAGGTTTGGAAACACAGTCTTTTGCACTTGGGTAAATCTTAGGAATTGTATTACTAAAAGAAGAAAAAATAATAGATATCAAAAGAAACCATAGCCTCCAATACAAGTTTCTCCTTTTACTAACCAAATACTGATACATACCCTTTCTCCTATGTGTGAAACACTCTCCCATGATCTCAAGGGGAACCATTCTAAAGTTTTGCCCAGTTTTCTACATGCAGATTATATTTAGTAACCTTGGACATTACACAGTTCTTTCCATTAGGTCTAATGTTGATGCCCAAAGTCAGAGTCACCTAAAAGTCATTGCCCTCAGGGCAATGTGGGTGAATGGAGTCTGCAAACTGCAACGAGAATTCCTATTCAGAAAAGGCATGAATGTAAAGGATGGCAAGTCCTGGTCCATGACGATTTTCCCCTCCTGCTGAGCAGTGAAACAAGTTCCCTGGGTAGCTTCTCTGTCATCTCCTGATTTGGGAAGAGAAACATCTTGTCTGTAATCCTCCATGGATACTAAATGCTGCTTCTCTCTCAGGGATGCACAAGTATGCTGTCTACCTCTTAGTAGTACAAATAGAGAAGTCTGAGGCTATAGCTATGTCTATAGCTATACCACCAAATGGCATCCCATTTGGTCATATCTTGGAAGCTAATGAGGGTCTAGCCTGGTTGGTCCCTGGGTGGGAGACCACCTAGGAATACTAGATGCTATAGGCTTGGGAGAAGGACCCAGAAGCCCACTTCTAAAACAATCAGCCACCAAAAACCCTATGAATAGCAGAGAAGTACTGACAATAGTGCTAGGCATGGCACAGTGTCAGATAGTGTTTCATTCTGTCATACATAGGGTCATTATGAGTCAGATCAAATTCAGTGGCACCTAACAACAACAAACAAGGCTACTATGGGGTTGACATTTGCTGACCAGGCTTGCAATTTTGTTGGATATACTATTTCCTCCAAAACAAAGATGTATGTAATTCCAAACACTTCCAAGGGAAGGTCATCACACCCACAAGTCTCATCTAGACTTACTATTATGGATGAAAATTCTTGTGTTTATTTATTGGTTTCTATGTCTAACCCTTTATTCCTTCCACTTTATGATGAGTCTCTGGAGGCCATCTGAAACACCAACCAGGACACAATGCTTGTGGTCTGATTTTGTCCCTAGGATGGCTCCCATTGTCCGGCCCAAAGCACTTACAGAAGCACATTAGGGGGCTGGGGCTACAGTAGAGCATTCCCTGTTGCCACTTCCCTGTCCACTTGAGTTCATCTCTTTGAGATCTTTTGAACAGCAAGAATGATCATTCAATGTCCTAAGTTTTTCCAGCCATTTCTGCTAGAGTCACATGATCTGCTGGCACCAGGTCTCTCTTCTGAGAAGTGGAAGGTGATGGTCTTACCAAGACTTTTGCCATGCCGCTTCAAGTACTGCCAACTTTCTAGTCTGCAACATGAGTATCCTGGCCACCTATGACCAACTGTGAAGTAAATGCCTCCTATCTTGTGTCTTATTGTGGAAGCACCACAGTTCTATATCAGTAAAGACATCTGTTTAGCTGCTCTACCAAGAGCTGAACTAACAATGGATTAAACAAAATGGAACCAGGTAAAGTGTGGTTCCATTGGCTTCATTTTGTTTAATACATTTTTGGTTCTACAGTCAATACCCATGGAAGCAGCAGTCAAGAAATCAAAAGATGCATTGCACTGGAAAAAGCTATTGAAAAAGACCTCTTTAAATTGTTGAAAAGTAAAGATATCATACTGAAAATGAAGGTGAGCCTGACTCATGCCATGGCATTTTCAGTCACATCATATGGTTGTGAAAGCTGGACATTGAACAAGGGAGACAGGAGAAGAATCGATGCCTTTGAATTATGGAGTTGAAGACAAATATTGAATATTCTTTGAACTGCAAAAAGAACCAACACATCTGTCCTAGAAGAAGTTCAACCAGAGTGTTCCTTAGAAGCAAGGATGGCTAGACTGTGTCTTATGTATTTTGGATATGTAGTCAGGAGGAACCAATCCCTGAAGAAAGTACATCATGTTTGGAAGAGTGGCAGGTCAATTAAAAAAAAGAACCCCCAACTAGATGGATTGATACAGTGTATGCAACAATGAGCTTAAACATAAGTAAGATTGTGTGCCTGGCATATAATGGAGGAGTGTTTTGCTCTGTTGTACATAGGGTTGCTAGGAGTCATATCTGACTGGATGGCACCTAACAACAAACAACAAAACAAAATGGTTTTGTTCTCTGTCTGGGACAGTCTGTGCTTACACAGACTAGAGCTACTCTATCACCTCTGCACTACTAAGGACCCAGGCTCCTTCTGTCCATTTGCTTTGCATCTTTAATAGGTCACCCCCACATTGTGGGGCTATGGTCTAGCTCAGTTGGTAGAGTGCTCTTCTGTGCTCTCTGAGATCTGGGTTGCTTTTCTGTGCTCTCTGATTCCTGAGTTCAATCCCCAGCACCGTAAAAATGGGAGAAGGACCTGGCAGCCTAGTCTTGAAATAATTCTGAAACAATTAGCTATTGAAAACCTTATGAATAGCAGAGAAGAACTGATATAGTGCCAGGCATGGCATGGTACCATGGAGTGTTTCCTTCTGCTGTACATAGGGTCCCTGAGTTGGACTTGATTGAATGGTGCCTAACAACAACAACCCACATTGTAGTCTAATGTTGCTGCCTTGTTGGCTGCTGCATCCCACCCACATGAAAGGGGGAAGTCCACGCAGGAGCATGACCTTAACTTAATAGTATGACATGAAATTGGCATCTCTTTTATTCACTACTCATTAAGCCAGAAGCAAGCCACATCCCCCCACCCAGGATTGAAGGATGCTAAGAAACTATCCCCAACATGTCTGTCAGCTTGTTGTGCTGTAGGGGCTTGCATGTTGCTGTGATGCAGAAAGCTATGCCATTGGTATTTCAGATACCAGCAGGGCCACTCATGGTGAGTAGGTTTCAGCCTAGCTTCCAGACTAAGACTAGGGAGAAGGACCAAGCAGCCCACTCCTAAAAGAATTAGCCAATGAAAACTCTAGGCATAGCAGAGAATCACTGTCAGATATAATGTCAGAAAATAAGTCCCCCAGACTGGAAGACATTCAAAACACAACTAGGGAAGAGTAAGGAGAGTTGACCTTAATGACAGGGATGAAGTAAGGCGCTGTGACCTCTAGCTCTTGATGGGGCACAACTCAAAATGTGCAGAAACATAGTGGCTCCAACAATGGGCTCACACATAAAAAGATCATGTGCATGGTACAGCATTGGGTAGTGTTTCATTCTGTTGCACATAGGGTCACTCTGAGTCAGATCCAGCTCAGCAGCACCTGACAACAAGGAAACTAGAGTCTCCAAGAACATTACCATGAATTCTGTAACTCTGTTACTAAATAATGAATGGGAATCAGGAAACTAGGGACAATCTGTAGCCTTCAGAGGACAGGTTGATTCTAAAACTGGATAAATGTTAAGAAAGCTTTTCACTCAACTATACAGCTATATGCCTGCTAACCAACAAAAAGAGGGCAGAGCAAGATGGAGTCCGTGAATTCAGTATTTGCAATTTGCACTACTTTCCTCTTCAAGCAAGTGGTTTGGAAATGATCAAACTTCCTCAGCCAAAGACAAAATTTCTTAGAAATATATCGATTCTCCAACACTAACAAATCTGGAAGGTAGATATGTCAATTCCAAGATAGTGACAGACTGAAGATATAGTCAGTTTGTTTTTAAAAAAATAGGGGACAGAGTAAATTCTACTTCAATAAAAGTGAGTGCATCTTTATCAGAGTTGACAGAGATCATTAAAAAGTGAAAGCAGGAACCTGATATATTGATGATACCTCTAGAGTTTGGCCTTACAACAACAAGCTGTATTCAATGCAGTATGTTTTTTCCTGTCTCATGCAATGAAATCCAATCTCATATAAGTTTTTATTTGTTCAGGGTGATAGATAAGCCTCCTAAAGTATGGTTTAAATCAATATTCTATTCCCCAAGTTAACTGAAACTGCAGGTTCATTTAATGAATAGATATACATGCAATTTTATAAACACACAGGCATAATATTTTTTAAATGGGGAGAGGATATCTAAGACATGACTTTACTCTGCAGAATACTCTTGATTGAGTTTCTGATGCTGAAATAAATAACATATGAACATAGCTCACATTGCCTAATGAAATATCTTACATTGCCTGTTAGTAGGATGGCTTTATGAATAAACAAGGAAACTTGATACCTGAAGACATTCTAAAAGAGATTGATTCAAAAATAATAATAGCTAATAGCTATTGAGTGCTTAAAAGGTGTCAGGTTCTGTCCTAAGTGATAGATATGAGATGATATATATAATGATACACACACACATACACACACTTTGCAACTCAGTCAATCCTCCTAATAATCCTAATAGTCACTTACCATTATTTTACCTGTATACAAACTTTAAAAAGAAAGCCACAGAAAGCTAAGTAACTTGCCCAAGTTAGCACAGCTACTAAGTGTAGAACAAGGCTTCATATCTTTTTAATTAATCAAGACATCTTGAATGCTTTGCCAGCCAGTGAGTATTATCTGGATGCTATCAGAAGTTAGTACTTACAAGAGCTGGGGTTATAGTTTAGTGGTAGAGTACTTGCCTAGAAGTCAGTGCTTAGTCGTTTCTACTGCTGCCAAATTAGAATGAATTAGTGATACTTCAGTAGTTAGAGATTTTCTATGTACTAGCTATTGCAGAGAATCTTTTATCCCTAGCAGGTCCATTTTGCCTCTCCTCCTTCACCAATCCAAGTACTTCTGTCCTAAAACTGTATGCCTGTAGAAAATGACAACCTTCATTGCCTCAAGGCAACCACAAACCCTAAGCTTATCCAAATAATCCATTTCTCAAAAAACCCTGAAATATAGTTATAAATGATTATCAATTATGACTGTAGTAACTCCATAAGACATTGTTGACATTGTAACTGATTGGCTTGAAATGCTCTGACACACCCTTCAGGGAGGATTGAGGGGTGGAGAATCAAGTACTAAATAAATTTCACTAATATGCATGCTGCTGTTTTCCAGAGTTTAAGCTACCAAATCATATCAATGCTTCAAATGAACACAAGGTCCCAGATATAAGATGTGGTAATAGCTGACAGGTTTAGGAGTTAGCAAATCTGTTCAGTAAAGAACCAAACAGCAGGTATTGTAGGTCTTGCAGGCCATATAGCCATGTCACTAGCAACTACTCAGCTCTGCCACTGAAGGGCAAAAGTAGCTAGAGATAAACATAAAGTGATTAAGCATGGCTGCATTCTGAAAACAACTTTATTTATAAAACAAAAAACAAAACCAAAAATCATCCAACCATCACCAAAAAAACAAACAAACAACAACAACAACAACAAAAAAAAAAAAAAAAAAACACCAACCATCAAACTGTATGTGGAGCCCAGGCTAATAGTTTGTAGACTCCTAACCAAGAGAGTCCCTAGGTCTCTTCAAAGGCACAAAGGTCACACAATTTCTATTTTGAGGAATTAGGCTTATTGTTAGGTGCCATCAAGTTGGGTCTGAGTCATACCAACCCTATGAACACCAGATAGAAACACTCCCTGACACTGTGCCATGTCTAACACTATTGTCAGTGCTTCTCTGCTATTCATAGGGTTTTCAATGGCAGATTGCTTCAGGAGTGGTTTGCCAGATCCTTCTCCCTAGCCTACAGCACTTGGTATTCCCAGGCGGTCTTTCATCCAAGGACTAACCAGGCTAACCCTGCTTAGCTTCCAAAATCAGGCAGGATAGGATACCAGGGTTATGGCTACAGATTTTGAACAGCTTTGTTGTTGTTGTTAGGTGCCATTGAGTTCTGTCCAACCAATAGCCACCCTCACAGGGTTTTCAATGGCTGATTATTTCTCTGGATTGCCTTGGGAGTGGATTGCCACATCCTTCTCCATTTTTGTGGTGCTGGGAATCACACCTGGGACCTCAGAGGCTACAGAGCAGAGCTCAACCAACCGAGCTAAATCCCAGCCCCTTGAAAAGGCTTAGGATGTTCATTCTATTTCTGATATAGTCCTAACTTCAAATATTATTTCTTATTTTTTCTCTTAGTGTACTCATGCTTGTCAAATGAAGCTCAGTTTTTTGTTTCAGAAAATATACTTGTAAAACCATCAATAAGTAATGTGGTACACCAGAAATCATTGGGCTATGCAATCCATAAAACACAAAACAAGCACCTACTATGTGCAAGGACAATCAAAGCAAGACTATTTTGCTGCCAGATCTCATATCCTACTAAGAAGTCACAAGAGTATCTGATTCATAAACACAGGTATCCATTAGAATTTGGGTCCAGCCAATAAGAACCGAGAATGACTGCAGTGAATTGAATGTACCCCTCAAGAGGGCACCTACAGTTGTACCAACCTGATGTCCTATCTCATCAGATCCTGGAAGCTATGCAAGGTCAGGCCTGGGTCGTACTTAGATGGTATACCACCGGGAAATATTGGGTGCAGTAGGCTTGGGAGAAGGACCTGGCATTCCATTCTTGAAATAATCAGTCATTGAAAACCCTGTGAATAGCAGAGAAGCACTGACAATAGTGTGAGGAATGGTGCAGTGTTGGGTTGTGTTTCATTCTGTTGTACATAGAGTCACTATAAGTCAGACCTGACTAGAGGGCACCTAACAACAAAAAACTCCAGAGGGCATGGTTTCCATCATTAAGAATACAAGATGGACAAAACAATGATTCCAGGTGGGAATAAAAGAAAGAGCATGGACTAAAAATTAGTTCCCTCCTAGCTAAGGGAGCCCCTTTAAAGGGCTCCCATGGAAGTCCACACAGTGACTCTCACTTACATTCTCCATTGAAGCAAAGGAGAATGGGAAATTCTTCCCTTTAGTAGGGTTTAATGCCTCACTAAATAAAAATAGGAGGATATTTGAAGAAAGTTGGAGAACAATCATGGGATAGGCAATCAGCCATCTCTACTACATCAGCTTGAAAAGGTTATTTTCTTCCTCTTTTTTTTATCCTATCTATTCCAAGAAGCTAAAGTCAGCTGATACAGTGAAGCTCCTCATTGTTCTTAGAATTTTCACACACTCTTCTATTTCCTCCAGTATTTTTCATACTAATTTTATTCTTACAAATTATAAATGGGAGGTCCCTCCTAGGAGATGATAACCAAGAATTGAAGGTGGTAGAAGTACCCTATAAATGTTAGTTGGCCTTCATTTCCCTGCTTCCCCACCCCTGCCAAGAGATTAATTCTTTGCCTTGCCTACCTCCAATGCACCTTGGAAAGCTGACTTCTGAGCATTACATGATCCAGTCACTTTGCTTGCTGACTTCTGGTTGGGTTTAGCCAATGAGATAATCATATGAGATTGGAGGGCAGGAGACAAGAGAGTTAGGACATAGAGGCCCCTTGTCATCAATTTCCTTCCTTAGGTGAGGTTCTGGTAGCTGCATATGTGACATCAGTGCCTATGAGCAGTCAGCTTCCTTAGACTCTGTTTCCTCTGATCTCCCTTTCTGACCTGCAGTGATAAGGGTGTCTCACTATTGTTGGGCATGGGGCACTTTCCCTTGATGGTTCCTAAATCTTGCTATCCCCCTATAAACATTCTCCTTATTAGAAAGTCTCCTTAGAGAAGTCCATTTCCTGACATAACACTGATACATCCTGGGTGTCAGCCTTCCATTGCTGACAAAATGCCTGAGAAAATCAACTTAAATGAGAAAAGATTTATTTCAGAGGTGTTGCCCCATGGTCACTTGGCTCACCAGTTCCTAGACTGTGGTGAGACAAAACATCATGGTAGGGAGCATAGACAAAAGCTGGAAAAAATGCTAGAATAAATAGAAGACTGAAAATTCTAAGAACAAAGAGGAGTTTCATCATATCGCTGACTTTAGCTTCTTGGAATAGATAGAAAAAAAAAGAGGAAGGAGAAAACCTTTTCAACCTGATGTAGTAGAGATGGCTGATTACCTATCCCATGATTATTCTCCAAATATTCTTCAAATGCCCTTCTAATTTTATTTACTGAGGCAGTGATCCCCAATAAAGGGAAGCATTTCCCATTCTCCTTTGCTTCATTGGAGAATAAAAGTGGGAGTCATTGTGTGGAACAAAGGAGAGAGAGGGACAGGCTGGGGACAAAATATGTCCTTCAACGTCATGCCACCAATGACCTATTTTCTCCAACTAGACCCTACCTCCTATAGTTTCTACTACCTTCCTATAGCCCCTAAATTATGAATCATCAATGGATTAATCCATCAATAAGGTCTGAATGCTCACAATCCAATCTCTGAAAGGTCTACTTCTGAGTGCTACTATCTTCAACACATGGATTTTGGGGGACATTTAAGACCCAAATCATAATATTTTTCATATGACTTGGGACTTGTATTAGGCTCAAAGATTGGAAGACTTGAGATTGCCTCTCCTGCATTCTCAATGTTCAAGCAAGGTACAAATTATAGCAATAATTGGAGGTGAGAAGGTTTCTCCTATAGTTACAGTGCTAAAGTCAAAGAAAATTATAGGAGCAATTAATAACGGCCCCAGCACTACTCTTCCACCCTTAACACTAACCCCTGGCATACTTTGCCTCATTCTTCCAGATCAAATCCAATGTCACCTCATCTCTGAAGCATTTGCTCACTACTCATTCCCACCCTTGTTGTTGTTGTTAGGTGTCGTCAAGTTGTGTCTGACTCATAGTGATCCTCATAGGGTTTTCAATGGCTGATTGTTTCAGGGTTGCCTAAAGAGTGGATTGCCATGTCCTTCTTCCATTTTTGTGGTTCTGGGAATCAAACCCAGGACCTCAAAGACTGCAGAGCAGTGCTCTACCAACTGAGCTAAATTCCAGCCCATTCCCACCCTTAGGTGGCCTTTTCTGTCCCTTGTAAATGATTTGTGCATATTTCATTGTAATTTCCTATTGACATCTCTCATTCCTGCCTTGACTGTGTGATTCTGAGAAGTAGGAAGCCTACATTTCAGTCTTGTGTCCACAGAGCATAATCTGGAATTAGACATTGTCTTCCCTGAGAACATGAAGAAACAGTGCCATACTAAATCACAAGGGCTAAAAGAAAACAACCACAACATGGAAAAGGCCATTTTAACACTAAGACTTTGTATCTGAGTCATGAGGAGGATGGTGGAACAAGCGACAGAAATTGAAGTGTCTGGGGAAAAAAGGTAATAAAAGAGTAAAAGTCTGAGTGGTTGATTGTGTGAAGCACCAGGTGGTCAGACAAACTGTGCAGGAGGCATTCAGAGGAGCAGGGCTAGACAGTGACTGGGGAGTCACTTATAGGAGAGTAATTAATGAAAACAGGAACAAGAGAAGCATTTCCATGGACAAGAGTAGGAAGCTCTTTAGCCACCCACCTTGCTCCCAGGTCAATGTTCTGTTTAACGCAGGGTTAAATCCACAGTCCTCACCAACATCAGCCCCATTAGATCAAAGACCAAGCTAATTTGCTAACTCTGTTAAATACATAAAGCCATCAGAAGTAATTTAATGCTTATCAGATATGCTTACTCCCTAATAAACCCTTACCTACCCTTTATTTCAACCTAATGAGCAAAATGGATTCAGAAAATGAATATGTAATGAAGAATCCTTCCATTTATTTCCATGAAAGAATTAGAAGGAGGTTTTTAAACTAAAGAGGGGGATTGGCATTCAAGGGGGCATTTAGCTGCTTCATTGATTTCTGTTTCATTTCAGAGCGTGTGATGCACGGCTGAGGTTTGTCAACCTTTAGTTAGCCTGGGTAATTCATCATAGTTAAATATCACATAGTTAAGCTACAAATGCATTCCCCCCATTTAGCATGCATCGAATTTTCTTTAATTTACAAGGGAATCGTGGAGCATCAGGCAAATAAAGGAGTCAGTTTATATGTCATTGGGAACCCTGTGGAGGGAAAGATCAGCGTGAGGCTGACCGCACCATCCAAGAAAGGAATAGTACCCTCACTCCTCACCCTTCTATCTATCTATCTGCCCTCAACGCAGAAAAATCTGTCTTTCACTCATGTTTCCACCTCTGCCTTGCCTCCAGCCTATTGAATTGACTTCAAAGGATCCTGTGGCTAGAGATGTTGGAAATGACCTGGTCTAAGTCCCAAGGTCCTGACTTTTAAATGAGGGCCTTGTGTCTGCCCCTAGAATAGCCCCAGTTCCCCCAGCTCTCTGGGCTTAGACATTTGCGAAATATACAGAGAAAAATTACAAGCTCACATGTGAGTAGGCACGTGTAGGTTCCTTGTCCTCCCCTGGACTCTGCATGTTGTTAGTAGGTGACACTGAGTCATAGCCAACCCTCATAGGGTTTTCAGTGGCTGATTGTTTCAGGATTGCTTTCGGAGTGGATTGCCACATCTGTCTCCCATTTTTGTGGTACTAGGGATCAAACCCGGGTCCTCAGAGAGTGCGGAGCAGCACTGTACCAACTGAGGAAAATCCCAGTCCTCTGGATTCTGTTAGTTCCCTAGAAATGCTTGCTCTGCCTTCCAGTCATCAGAGATATCACCCTCATGCTGGGTTGTCTCCCAATTGTCCTTTCTTCCTTATATCAAGCTCATTGTAGACCACAGCCTGCTTCCTGTGATTCCCAAAGAAGCCCTAATGTGAAACTGTTTGTATATTCACTGACTCACCAAATGCAAATCCAGTAGCCTCTGGGGTGTCTGACTCTAGGATAGGCAAGAAGTCTGCAAGGTCTAGAGCACAGCCAGGATCTCTGTCCTTCTGTAGTTCACAAATGATTCGCAGGAAGGAGCCACAAAGTACATAGAGATTGTAAGATGTAAGAAAAGTTAAGGCAATGTAACACCAGGGGCCCCTCTGAAGTTGATGTTTAAAGAGATCTCCCCACCCTGAGATCAGACACTTAGGTCAAAATATAAAGAATAAGCAAGGACCACTCAGACAAAACGTCTGCAGGGGAGAGGGGAGGGTTTGGGGGCAATGTGAAGTAAGACATTGAGGTGGGAAAGGATGAGAGAATGGAAGAACAGCCCAAGTAACTGGAACATGCCATGCGAAAGGGAGCAGAGAGTGTGAAGTGTGCTCAGGAAGGACCAGAAGCAGGCCAGGGCTTGAGCTGATTCTGCCTTTCCAGATTTGTCTGGTGGTCATGGTGGCAGAAGTGGGAGTGAATGCTGTGCTGCTGACTTTTACTTGTTGTTGTTGTTGTTAGGTGCCGTTGAGTTGTGTCCGACTCATAGCAACCCTCGTAGGGGTTTCAGTGGCAGATTGTTTCGGGATTGCCTTGGGAGTGGGTTGCCATGTCCTCCCATTTTGGCGGTGCTGGGAATCGAACTCGGGACCTCGGAGACTACAGAGCAGCACTCTACCAATTGAGCTAATTCCCAGCGACTTTTATTTGAGATCTTGCTTATTGTGGGATGATGGCATGGGCCCACAGAATGACAAATTCCTGAAAGCCGATTCTCCTGCCTTTCAAGTGAGAAGTTCCTCAGCCTTCTGAGGGAAGAAAGGGCCCTCCCCAGACAGGGCTCCAAGGTTCTGAGGTAACAGAGACGACCTGATGACCCAAGAGGGAAAGGCAAATCTCCCAATTTTACTTTTTCCTTCTCCCTTTTCCTCCAAGAAAACTTCTGACTTCAATGTTGAGGCAAAGGTCCTGCCAGTCCTATAAAACCCCCAGCCTCATCTCAGCTTGTCACAGCCTAGGCCACCTTCCTCCTTTCCAATACTGCTGTCCAGGAAGCTTCTTTTCCCAACCCCTTGCCCCTTCTTTACTTGCCCCAAACTAAACTTGTTCCTCCATAGTTCAGAGGGCCTTTTCTCATGTCTGTGGACCCTCGACCCTCAAGATTTTCCTGTCACTGTCCTAAGGAATGTGCCACCTTCATTACTGGCTGAAGGTCAATCCTCTCTCTCTCTCTCTCTCTCTCTCTCTCTCTCTCTCTCTCTCTCCCTCCCTCCCTCCTCTCTCTTCCTCTATTTCTCTCTCTCCTCTCTCTCTTCCTCTTTCTCTCTTCTCTCTCTTCCTCTCTCTCTATTTCTCTCTCCTCTCCCTTCCTCTTTCTCTCTCTCCTCTCTTCCTTTCTCTCCCTCTCCTCTCTCTTCCTCTTTCTCTCTTTCTCCCTCTCTCTGTCCCTCTCTCGTCCTCTCTGCCCTGCTCTCTATCCTCCAGCTCCTTTCTCAGAGGCTCACCTCAGAAACTCAGAATTAGCCCTATTGTTTTAGATTCAGAGGGATGCAACTTTTTCATCATCTCTCTAGACCTACCTTGGGATAGGGGTAGACTCAACTTTCACACTCAGAGGTCCCATTTCCCCTGGGATGATTATCTCCCAGGCCTTATCAGTTGTCCCAGTCACCATGGCACTGCATAACAATGAAGCACGAAGTTTCAGTGGCAAGCAAGCGTCTCTTGCTCCCCTGGCTCAGGTGTTCCATTGGCCATCACTGCTGATCCTGGCAGGGCTGCTCGCATATCCTAGGATTCTAGTATAGTTTTTGCTGGGATGTTGAGGGCACTGGCCCCACACATCTCTCCTTCTCTTCCTGGGGTGAGCCGCAGTGATGGCAGAGGGCAAGCTCAAGTGGAAATACATGAGCACTTTTTCAAACCTCTGCTTGTATCGAGGCTAATATACTACTGGCCTAACTGGCCAAAGCTAGCAATTTAGCAGAGAAAGCTATAAGCCAAAATCCAGTTCTCTGGACTCCTAGTCCATTGCTCTTTCTGCTAAGTACTGGAGTCTAATGGTGGGCAGTAGGGGGCTCTAAAATCAATCAGCTTTGGGTATAATTCCTGCCTCCTTAAAGCCAGCTGCCACAAAGGGCCACATTTCCCCGGGGCCCCAGATTGTTCTTGTTAGGTGTTGTTGAGTTGGTGTCCAACTCATAGCGACCCTACATGCAACAGGAAAAACACTATCTTCAGTCCTTCTCTGCTCTCCATAGGGCTTTAAATGGCTGATTTGTTTTTTGGGAGTGGGTTGCCAGGTCCTTTTCCCAACCTTACAGCACCTGGTGTTCCCAGGCAATCTCCCATCCACGTACTAACCAGGCCCGACCCTGCTTAGTTTCCGAGATCTCATGGGATCTGATGCCACAGTGGTAAAGCTGCAGGCTGGGTCCCAGGATACCTGACATAAAATAGTGTAAAATTTCTGGGATCAAGCCAGGGGATCACATTGCCTAATTGTGAGTAAATTTAAGATTGTCCCACAACCACTGCAGAGTATTTTACACAGCTCAGTAGTTAGAAATTGAAATCATTTATCTAATTTTACTTCTCTAAGAGATTGTGATGCACGCTTGAAAAAGCTGAAGTCATAACACCTGCCCAGAGTCCCTGTAAGAATACCACTTTTACATTTCCACTAACTGCACATACAGCTTTCCTATTTATGCTCAGTAAGTCAATGTAAGCCTTTTTTCTGCACATTATGCTAAAAATGCTCCCCTATGCCCCAATCTGTTTAGACATGAGCATTGAATACTAAGAATTTGATGCCAATATTTTATAGACTTTACTTCTGTTTTGGAACGCTTTTTGCACTTTCTCTCTCCCTTTCCCTTCCCTTCTCTTCTCTCTCTTCTAACTTATCTCTATTTTAGGTCAGTAGATCTCAAACAGGAGCAATGTCTAAAGACATTTTTGATTGTTACATTTGGGGTGAATGCTACTGGCATCTAGTGGGTTGCAGTTGGGGGACCACTAAACATCTTTCAGTGCACAGCATGTCCACTCCCCCATAAGATAGACTTATTCAGCCACAAAGCCAATAGTGTTGAGCTTGAGAAACCATGTTTTAAATAAATAAGACACCAGTGCATGGATTTCTGGAAACTTTCACATTCATTACAGAGTGTTTTAAAAAGATTAAGGTAATTTACCCGGGGAAGGTAGGGCTTTATTGAAAAAATAAAGATGGTAACAAATGTAAACCATAAATCTTGGTCCTGTATTTCATCTTTGCCTTATTTAGTTTGTCTTTTTCCTGTGGGTCACACAATAGTCCCAGGAGGGCACAAGGATGCCAGGTGAGTGAGGGGCAACATGTAGATTCTGGTGATAGAGCTGATATTGAATCCCAGTTGACCAATGACTGGTTGGATGGATTTGGTCAAATTTACTTATGTATCCTCTGCTGAAGTTTTCCCTTTGGGAAAAAAATGGGAATATGGCCAACTACCTCATAGGTTTGTGGTGGAGAATCAATTTAAACAATTCATATAAAGTCTCATGCAGCATAAATGTTCAATAATTGCCAGTTCCCATTTATTCAAATTTAAACTCTTCTTAATTTCAAGCCTAGAGCATATATCCTGGTTCTTTGGGCCTAACCAGGCTCTACTAAGATCCCACAAATTTCCAATTTAAAAAAAGAAAAGTCCGTGAATGAGATTCCTGGCTCATCTTTTCCATCCCAAGGGATATGATGAGTTCAGAAGGGGTAATACAGTCTTAGTCAGTGATGCAGTTAGAAAATGATTGAGATTGTGATCCCTGGGGCAGAGGCCACTTCGCAAATATGAGTGAGTTTAGGGCAGAGCCAAGCTCATTCTTATTCCTCCTGGGACCTCTTTAGCCTTCAGGGAAATTTGAACACCCTTCTGAATATAACCTCTCCAAAATTAGTCTTCTTCCAGATATACTCACAGTTGAAGAGGTGGTCTGCTATAGTTAGGTGTTAAGTGTCAAATATTAGGTATCAAATTCAAAAGTATCTTCCTTGGTTTTAGTAGGAATTATATTTATATATGATTTCAGAGCTATTTCTAAGATTATAATTAGTTTTGCTATTCAAATTAAGTTTCCTTCAAAGAGTTTGGCAATAAGCTCACATGGTGATTATGTGTAAGTTCTTTGATGCAATGGCCCCTCTTCTAAATATCTTTCTTCAAAATACTCATGCAGGCATAAAAATATTTACCATAAAAACATTCATCCCAAAATTATTTTCAATAGGGAAAAACTAGAGATAACCTGAATGTCCATCTGGGTAATTATAGTTAAATATATGACAGCCCACTCATTCTAAAAAACACTAAAAAAGAATGAGGTTGCTCCATCTGTATACACATACTTGGAATGATGGCTATGAAGTATTTTTGCATTCAGAAAATCAAACTTAGAAAAATACATACAGCATAACTACATTTTTTTTATTTTTTTAAACTAAAGAGAATTGTGTCCATAGATAATAGTGGAGGCTACAAAATAAATATTATAAAATGTAAAGAGTGGCTAAAACTGAGAAGTCAAAAGGAAAGGGTGAGGTTATGGGAGAAATTTTTTATTTATCGACATGATTCATTTCTCACAGCAATGCTATATTCACTTTATAATTTAAAATGATGACATCTCATTTACAATTTTGTGCACATACACATGCACACACACACACAAAAAAAAAAAAAAAACAAGGTAGCCACATTTGTAGACACAGTAGTCACACTTTATGGGCCTTTAAATAAGATAAAATTAGATCAAGACAAGAGAAACCATTTTGTGTACTCCAAAAATTAAAGATTTTTACATAAGGGATTAGGGGCCTCCCAAACTGTTGGAGGAGCTAAGAGAGTGCAGGTCATCTGGCAACTCCCACAGGCAAACTTAGCTCAAAGACCAAAGATCTCAAGAACTCACTATGAGCCTCCAAAATTTCTCAACAGCCTCTGGAATCTCCCAGCAAATTTTTGTGTCTACAGCAGTGAAGAAAGTTGTTCTCAAGGGCTTGTTGCTAAGTTCCTATAAATTCTCACTTATTTGGACAGCAACTGTCACAGAAGGATAATAAACTCTTCTCATTTTCTGTCCAACAAAGCTTGTGAGATCCCCTCATTTGAAAACCCTAACCTAGAACTGTAAAATGTGGAAATTTAGTTCCAAAATCCTCCTCTCTGATACAGAAGAGAGATTAGAAGAGGTCATCAGGGGCCTAATATTGAGTTTTCAACAGATAATTGAACACAGCCCACCCATTGTTTTCTTCAGCATCCATACACACCACTTTTACCCCTATTTAACTTCTGAATAAAGGCAATAGCAATATCATGCTTCTGCTTTGCAACTATTCCCTGTAAAACTGAAGATGCATGCATTCTTTTCCCAAAAGGGGAGAGATAACATCCTATGGGTCAATTTACCCATCTCTAACCCAACTTGATGATACCTAACAACAAGTACCATTGCCCCCACATGTCTGTCAGATTTTTGTGCTATAGAGTCTTGCATGTTGTTGTGATGCTGAAAGCTATGCCACTAATATTTCAGATACTAGCAGGGCCAACCATGGTGGACAGGTTTCAGCTGAGCTTCCAGACTAAGGCATACTAGGGAGAAGGACATGGCAGCCCACTCCTGAAACAATTAATTATTGGAAACCAAATGAATAGCAGAGAAGCACTGTCAAATATAGTGTCAGGAATGGAGTAAAGCCCCTGCAATCTCCATTTGCTGATGTGGCATGACTCAAAATGAAAAGAAACATAGTGATTGCAACAATGGGCTCACACTTAAGATCCTGTGCATGGCATAGTGTCAGGTAGTGTTTCCTTCTGTTATATATAGAGTTGCTATGAGTCAGATCCTACTAGATGGCACCTAACAACAACAACAAAAATTGATTCTTCCAGTACAGTCATGATCTCTTTTTGATATCTCATAACTCAAATACCAAAATACGGGTTAATTTCACTTAGCATGGGGGCTTGGATTTGACTCACTTGGTAGAGCACCATTCTACTGTCTCTAAGATCCCGAGTTCTATTCCCAGCACCATAAAAATGGGAGAACAATGTGGCAATCCACTCTGGAGGCAATCCCAAAACAATCAGCCATTGAAAACCCTATGAGGTCACTATGGGCTGGACATTATTTAATGGCACTTAACAGCAGCAACAACACTTATCACACTATATATTTGATCTAAGGAGACTCTGAAACTTGCCTTTGAATGTTGAGCAGCTAAAGTAAAAGAAAGACATGATGAAGTTAAAGAACTAAACAGAAGATTTCAAAGGGCACTGTGGAAGACAAAATCAAATATTATAATGATATGTTCAAAGACCTGGAGACAGAAAACCAAAATGGAAAAATATGTTCTGTTTTTCTCAAGCTTAAAGAATTGAAGAAAAAATTCAAGCCTTGAGTGACAATAGTGAAAGATTCTACAGGGAAAATATTAAAAATGCAGAAAATATCAAAAGAAGATGGAAAGAATACACAGAGACATTATATCAAAAAGAAATGGTAACTGACCAATCATGTCAAGAGGTTGCATATGATCAGGAACCAATGGTACTGAGAACAAAATGGAAGCTGCCTTGAAGGAACTGGCGAAACACAAGCCTCCAGGGATTGGCGGAATAATGATTGAAATGTTTCAACAAACAAATGCAGCACTAGAGGTGCTAACTTGTTTATGCCAAGAGATTTGGAAAATTGCTACCTGGAAACTGACTGGAAGAGATCCATACTTGTGCCTATTCCCAAGAAAGAGATTCCAACTGAATCTGGAAATTATTAAATGATATTATTAATATCACATGCAAGTAAAATTATGCTACAGATCATTCAAAAGTGACTGCAGCAGTATATAGACAAGAAAGTGCCAGAAAATCAAGGTGGATTCAGTAGAGGGCATGGAACCAGAGACATCATTGCTGATGTCAGATGGATATTAGCCAAAAACAGAAAATACAAGATGTCAATGTTCTATTGACTATGAAAAGGCATTTGAATATGTGGATCATAACAAATTATAGATAACATTGAGAAGAACAGGAATAGCAGAGCACTTAATTATGTTTTTCCACATCCCCCTGTCACCAGTGCTCCAACCCTTTTTATTTCAAGCTCTTGACCACTAGCCTAAGCATCACCACCTGCCCAAGAATCACTATAGTATACCCCTGCTGTCCTTCCTGCAAGAACAAATAGCTGGATGCATTACTCCAAGTCCTGCCCACTAGAAGAACTTCCCTTTCAAACTATTCTTCAGGGATACTTCTGAGTAGGACTCTAGGGGCACAACGTTCCCTTTAAAGTGTTGCTAATGTATCATGCTGGTTGTTTATCCAATAGTCATTGCACACTTCTTTCTTACTAAAAGAAGCCTACTATAGTTCAGATGTTAACAGCAGTGTTCTTAAGGTAAACAAATAAAACACTAGGGTAAAAGTCATATTTGGTGTAAATCCATCCAGGTAAAACCACCTGCACATGCTTGTGGTTGACTTAGGAATGGTCATGTGACCCACTTCTGGCCAATGAGACCTGGAAAGAAATCTACTACTTTCAGGAAAGAATCTCTGCTACTAATTTGTTATTGTTGTTAGGTGCTATGGAGTCAGTGTCCAACTCATAGTGACCCTATGTACAACAGGGGAAACACTATTGTCAGTGGTTCCTCTACTACTCATAGGGTTTTCAATGGTGGATTGATTTTTGGCAGTAGGTTGCAGGGTCCTTTTCCCAACTGCTCCTAATAGAGACATAATAAATAGTAAATTTCATATTTCTCTTGGGATACCACAATGTAAAGTAGTGATGTTGGAGTTATGGAAGCTATCTTATAGCCATGAGAGGAAAGAAAAAAGGATGAAGTAAATCTAGCGAGAGCACAGGTATCACTGAGCTGCTGAATAAACCAAGCTTACAACTTCCCCTCTTCTTGATATGCTGTGTAATAGCTCCTAACTCTTAAATCAATTTCAGTCAGGTGCTCTGCTGCAGCTGAACAGATACCAATTTTAAAATAATAATTTAAATATCCTATTACCTTGTTATAAAGGCTTTAAAAAACTTATGAATAGCAGCTTTGCATAATTTTAATGCCTTTTTGGACAATAGGTATGGAAATGGAAAGGCAGAGGAGAAACAAACGCAACAAAAAGATCCAGTGTGAATCCCTTTTCCCAGGAAATAGAATATATATACATACATACATACACATACATATGCCAGGTAATCACTGCATACTCCCAAGCAGACACACACATTCATGGCATCTAGGTGGAATTTGGCAAAAATAGGTCCTTTTGCTTCAGGACCAGGACACAAAATGAGGCTACGGGCCAGAATGAAAAGAATGGACTGAAAGATGTGAGCAGAGCCCATCTGGGCTTTTCAAGCCAGTTGGAGGTTTGGACTACGTGGTTTCCATGAATAAAAGCCCAGCAGGAGCCCTGGCCTGACTCCACACAGTGGTCATGGGTTAAGCAAGGATACTTGGAAGGGCAGCTGTCTGCCCCAGCAGCACTTCTCTCTCGTAAGCATTACAGTTGTCTCATCTGAGAGAGATACATCCAGATGATACCGGCTGCTGGGAATTTTATTTTTGCACAACTCCTATATCATATTCCCCCAGAATGTACTGATGAATACAGTTGTACAGTTTATGAATTTATCTTCCTCAAATGAAATCAATATGCTTTTGCAAAGGACTTTGCCCTGCATTCACTGGCAAGCGTTTGTGTCCTGCGGGCAGATGGGAGATGGAGGATCCACAGCCAACAGCAGGAAGAGAGCGACCTCTGCTGCCATCTTCTGATGGTAGGAACAAGGAACAGACAGGAGGAGAGACAGGAAAGAATATTCAGGAACACTTCTTCTCTAACAAACTAGGGTGCCCTGGAAGAAAGCCTGGAAGTTGAGGTAATAGAAACAAATCCTTCACTCTGTCCCTGTCCCACTGACCCCATCCCAGTCCCTTCCTCCCCGTCCCATCTAGCTGGTCTGGCTACAGCTATTGTGAGTGAGTCAAAAGGACCCAGATATAGACTTTGTGACACTGAGCAGTGTTGGCCTCTCCAAGCTGTTTGTAATTTGACTCGATAGGCATGGAAGTTTCACTTTCTTCCTACTGGTAGAGAAAAGAGCATTTTGGGCTCAGGTAGCCCAAACCAGTGAAAGAGAGAGTATTTTTACCCCAGCCCCCTGGTCTGGCTGTGGGCTGGTTTTGAATCCATTGAAAAGAGGAAGAAATAAGAGCTTGCTATGAAGAAGCTCTTCTCAAAACCCTTTAAAGAAGTCAGGATAAGCCAGGATGTGCATGGCTAAGTGGGTCTCAGAGGATTTCTCCCCAACTACCCCCACAATCCAGGCCTTTCAGCCACAAAGCAGCCATCAGAGATGGCATCTCAGCAGCTCACTCTGGCCACTAGCAGCAGGCTGCTCTGCTTGACAGTTTGCACTTGATAGAGAGCGAAGGGCACCATGTCAGTAAGGGGTCAGGAGCAGAGGACCACACAGAGAGCAGGTCCAAGACACACGCATCATTCATTTAGCAAATATTCATTGAAGCCAACTTCAAGCCAGAAGTGCAAAAAGGACATATACACACACACTCCTCCCCCTCCACACACATACTGCACACACACGCACACACACACACACACACACACACACACAGCCTGCTTCAGTTTTAGATATATTCTTGAGGGTAGAACAACAAGATTTGCAGATCAGATTAAATGTGAATGTGAAAAAAGCAATTACTATCCATTTTCATCTGGATGGCTAAAACGAGCAGCTGTTTACTGAGGTAGGAAATACCATGAGAGAAGCATGTTGTGTGCGTGTGTTTGTGCGTGTGTGTGTATGAGCACACATGTGTGCATGTGTGTGTGTGACTGTGCTAGGCAGTGGGGATCATATAGAATGCAGAAGTTCATTTTTTTGGCATATTTTGGAGTTGAACCCAGGACCTCTCACATTACTTTGCAAATGCTTTACCATTGAGCTGTACTCCCAGCCCAATTTTTACTTTTTATTTTGAGGCAGGGTCTTGCTAAATTAAACAAGCTGCATCTGGCCTCAAACTCATGATCCTCCTGCCTCTGCCTTCTAAGTTGCAGGGATTACAGGCACACACCACCATGTCCAGCTAGAAGTTCACTTTTAACACTCAAAGTTTTAAATGCCTATTCGATAACCTAGTGGGATACCAAGAAGACAATATTTAAGTAAAGAGTCCTCAGGGGTAAATCTCAGCTGGAGCTATAAATTTGGAGACTCATCAGCTTACAGATGATGGCGTGAGACTGTTATCTGATGACCACTGGAGTGAGTACAAGCAAAGATGTTAGTGGACAGAACAAGCGAGCTCTAGCCTAGTAGAAGCTCAAAGAGATAAAAAAGAAAGCAGCAAAGGAGATTGAGAAGTAGCAACCAATGAGCTAGGAGGAAAACCAAGAAGGTGTCATGTCTCAGATGCCACATGAAGATGATTAAAGAAGAAGAAAGATGAACTCTAACAAGTGCTGCTCACATACCAAGTATAGATTGTGAACTCCTTATCCAAAATGGTCAGGACCAGAAGTATTTTAGATCTTACATTTTATTTCAGAATTTTCCCATATACAATGAGATATCTTGGGGATTGGACCCAAGTCTAACATGAAACTCCCTCATGTTACATATACACCTTAGACGCAGAGCCAGAAGGTAATTTTATACAGTATCTTTAATAGACCTGTGTATTGACTACAATTCAACATGAGGCCAGGTGTGGAATTTTCCACTTGTGGTGTCAAGTCAATACCTACACCATTTCAGAATTTGGAGCATCTTGGATTTTGGATTTTCAGATTAGGGATACTCAATGTTTAATATGAGTTCTGAGAATTAAAACCTCAATGAAGAAACACAAAAGTGATTGGTGTCCATTCTCAAGCTGTGGCAGCAACTCTTGAGTTAAATAGATTCAGGACAAACTGGGAGAAAAGGAATTCAAGGCAAGTACATAGTAAACTGTTTGGGGGGTCAGGTAAAAACTGCCTCACTGATTCTCAGAACTCACTGAGAGAAAGACTAATAGAGGCTGATACCTTACAATCTAACAGCTGAGTTTTGAGTGCCATTACAATCAATGCATTAGTATTAAAGTGTCCCCAAATGTCCCTACAGGCTGGTGATATCTAGGGATGCACACACCATACCATGTTAAGTATTTCTTCTAATAAAACCTTTTCACAACTGACCTTGCTTCCCACTAACAGGAAATCAACCCAAAAGCCAAAACTTTTCACTTGTAAGAAAGGATTCCAAATATCTTTCCATATAAAGTTTCCCTCTGCTCATTTCATTTTACCCTTTGCTCTGAATTGCTGGCACCTCTCATAATTCCCATTTAATGTTTGGTTGGAAAACCTAGAAACATTTTATTATTTCAATTTCAAACCATAAGGCAGGGCTTCCATCCCATTAATCACATTGAATTCTTTCTCTAATGCTAACATTTCCCTAGCTTGAGTTGTCTTACAGAGCTGAGCTTGGAGTTTTAGGTGCTCTCTCTGGTCACTACATAGAGAGAGCCGGTGGCTTTCCAGGGCTGATTTTCAGGATTCTCTGCATTTGTTGCCCTAGTCTTAGGCATGTATGCTAAACACAGGTGGGGCTGTTTCTCCCAGACACTGGCCTGACTCCATTCTTCTATGGCATGTTATTAAACTATTTTGATATAATAATGTTTGACTATTTTTCCAATCATTTGCCTCTTTCTCTTCTCTCACTCAAAGAAGTATCTGGCTCTAATGTTGTTGGCCTCAGCAGAAGAATGAGGCAAGGCACATTATGGACATCCTGGCTTTTGTGGACAAATGCCCAAGCCTGAGAGTAGAAAGTTGAGTGGAAGCACAGAAAAACCATGTTGGAAAGAAACATAAGACGGGGAGGAAGACGGGAGGAAGACAGAGAGGTTGTCATGCTACTTCCTGGCACCAATAGAGGAAGGCAAGGGTCTCAGAAAAGTACTACCTTCATGATGTCCCTAAGCAGACAGGAGCACTGGTGTTATCACCACATGGAAACCTCTGTGAAAACATAGCAAATGTGGCTTCTGGACTATTGGCATGAGCCAGGAAGAAAGTCAGAGCAAAAGTCCTAGTGTTATGCACCTCCACAAACCAATGAGATGGGAGTTTTGTATTAAAGTCAAGTCATCTCCATTTCCCATGTACCTACGTTTAGGGACCAAAGTTCAGACCAGTCTTCAAGGTTTCAAATTTCTGTGACCTTGGGTAACTCACATGATAATGCATCAATTTCTTCACTGTTAAAAATAAGATAATACAACCTAGTCTGTCTTCCTCATGACATTGTCTCCAGTGCTTACCACACAGTCTGGCATATAGTAAAAACATCCATAATATTTGTTAAATAAGTGGCACAGGAAGAAGGCATAGCACACGTGTATATGTATGTTCTGCCAACTTCATGTTTCTGTGAAAACTAAATAAAATAATACAGGTGAAATCATTTTGTATACTCAACACAGCCCTTCACAAATGTAAAGAAGCAGCATTATCATTCCCTTCTTGATTTTTACCCTCCACTGTTGAGAGTGAAAATTGATTACCTATTAAGTGCTGAGTGAGAAGGTTAGCCTTAATAATTTCATTTGGCTTGCATACAGAAAGCTCTATTCCTGCCATATCTTGAATAATCATAGGCAGTTATTTCAGGTGCCAGCTCTCTTCTTCTGCCCATTCCAACCAAGGGGGCCAAATCCTTCCCTCAATATATTGGATCTGAAATCCTGCAATGTCAGATCTGATCAAGAAAATGTCAAGTTGAAGGAAAGGAAGGTGACTGTCTTTCTCCACAACTCCTGCTGATATGTTGCCCTGGATTAACAATTAGTTATGAAATCCAAAATTGTTTTGTGTGTGGTACTGGGGGTTGAACCCAGGACCCCACGCTTTCATGCTTTGAAAGTACTATACCACTGAGTTGTACCCCCAGCCCATTTTTTTTTTCTTTTTACTTTTTGAGACAGGATCTCACTAAATTATGCAGACTGCCTCTGGTCTTGAACCTGCAATCCTCCTGACTCTGCCTCCTGAGTCACTGGGATTACAGGTATATGCCACTGTGCCCAGTTGAAATCCAAATTTTTCAGCTGATGAAAGCATTGTTATCGTACATACTCATGGTGATTTCTTTGATGGCAGGACTTCTTTTCCAAACACAAAAAAGGATATAAGTACTAGTGGGTGGCAAAGGATATTGTTATTGTTAGGTGCCATCGAGTTGGTATCCAACTCATAGCCACCCTACATACAACAGGGGAAACACTATTGTAAGTGTGCTTCTCTGCTGTTCATAGGGTTTTCAATAGCGGATTGATTTTTGGGAGTGGGTTGCTGGGTCTGTCTCCCAAGCCTACAGTATCTGGTGTTCCCAGGCAGTCTCCCATCCAAGTACTAACCAGGCCCAACCCTGCTTAGCTTCCAAGATCTGAGGGGATTGGATGCCCCAGGGCTACAGCTGCAGGCCAGCAAAGGATATTAAGGGTATGATATTTGCCTTACTTTTTATGATGATATTTTTTAAGCACAGAACTTGTATTATAATCAAATGATACCTGGCACAGAGATGTCAAATGAAGAACTACATGAAAACAGAATATTCTCTGGTTTGATGAAGTGTAATTCCTATAAACAGAATAGTGGTTAGAGGCTAGGGAGAGAAGGGGGATGGGGAAATGGTCAATAGGCACTGAGCTATAGCCAGACAAGAGAAATAATTCTGGTGTTTCCTTGCACAGTATGGTGGCTATAGATAACAATAATGTACTATCTATTTCAACAAAGCTACAAGAAAGGATTTTGAATGCTTTCATGATAAAGAAATGGTACATGTTTGAGGAAATAGATATGCTTACCTTCATTTGAACATGGCACAATGCATACAAGTGTCATATCCCATAACTATGTACCATTATTATGTGTCAATTTGAAAAAATCAACAATATAAAAGAGTTGTAAGAGACCCTGCAAATATTTGATCTGGTCCTTTTATTCTATCAGGTGAGAATAATCTAGAATGAATGATTTTTTATTTAAAGACATCCACAAGTTGAAATGGTAACTCCTTACAGACTAGTCTCACTCTGGAGTTTAACATCAATCAAATATCATTTTAGCATATACTTTGTATGAGAAAATGATTAGTTTGTTTGCTAAACCACTTTTACAGCAACACTAAAATAAATAATACATAATTCTGAAGTCTTGTTGAGAAGAGAAAGCAGATAAGCACAAATACACAAACATAGACACAGGTGTAATCTACAACAAGGAAATATACCACAATGCTACATGTAACAGTCTAATGGTTACGAAACATGTAAGGGCTATAGAATGACAGGAAGGGGAAATTTCCTGGGAACTTGAAGTAAAAAGAAATGGAGACAAGCCTCGAGCAATGAAAGTGGAGTGCCCACATCTTACTGAGAAAATGAAAAAAGCTCATGTTTATTTAGCATCAACAGGATACCAGACCCTGTGGTGAAATACACACACACACACACACACACACACACACACACACACACACACACACACACACACCAAGACCCTACAATACAACTACCCATAAGGTAGATAGTAGATGAGAAAACTGAGAAGTGATTTACTCAGGGGTGTACGACCCTACAGTTCAAGTTTAAGTTCCTAACTCTTGTTACAAGATTCTTTGGAGTTTGAGTTATAAAAGTAGTGAAATTCTTGTTCAAGGGAAATTTTAAAAATCACAGGAAGAATGTGCTCATGAATGGATGCATGTATATGTGTCTATAAATAAAATCAATTATAAAAATTCTAATTGTAGCAATTCTGGATGTTGAAAAGTTGGAAGAAGTGAATCACTGTTGAATGTGCATTCATTTATGCTTATCTCTTACTCCATGCATACTGGAATTTTCACTTTCTTTATAGCATCATGTTAACATAATGAGAGTTACCATCCAGAGATAAGCAGTGGAAACACCAATGGCCATGTGTCACTTAATGAAGGTATGACAGAGATAGGTTCTAAGAAATTTTGTTACATGATTTTGTCATTGTTGTTGTTGTTGTTAGGGGCTGTCGAGTCAGTATCCAACTCATAGCCACACTATGTACAACAGAAGAAACACTATTGTCAGTGCTTCTCTGCTGTTCATAGGCTTCTTAATAGTTGTTTGTCTTTTGGGAGTGAGTTGCCAGGTCCTTCTCCTAAGACTGTAGCACCTGGTATTCCCAGGTGGTCTCCCATCTATCAGGGACTAACCAGGACCAACCCTGCTTAGCTTCTGAGCTCTGATGGGATCACACACCACAGTGGTATGGCTGCAGGTGATTTTTTCATTATCTAACATTATCAAGTGTACTTATACAAAGTTGGCTGCAACATTACTAGGCAATATAATTTTATAGGACCACTGTTGTATATGTGGTCCATCATTGACCAAAAACATTATTGTGCAGTGCATGATTGCATTTGAATCCTATCTTGGCACAATGACTTTCATTCAGGGCCATGGAAATCCACTCCTAACAGCTGGGATCATGGAGCATCTTGGTGTATTCAACTTTGACTTTGTAAAGGTTAGCGAATCACCAATACTTCAGAGAAGTAAACCTTAATTATTCTGTTGGTAACCTCAAGTTGGAAGAAGGCCCAAGGAAAAGAGAAGGGATTTCCAGATAGATTGATGCAGGAAAGAAATAGATAAGGCAAGAACAGCACAGCCACATCACACTCCACCTCAAATACCAGAGGCAGTGCCACAAAATTTTTAGACCTACAGATAGCCCTGAAGTGGGTGACATCCAGCACAGGAAGGTCTCTGGAGTGGATTTTGAAATCATCAAGGATGATGGTATATGATTGGATCCATAAGGAATTATGGGTGATATCACTTTGGAAGAGAATTTTCAACACAGAAAACTATGTCACTTACTTTCCAAAAACATGGGCCATTCATTTATAAATTCAAAGACATATTTATTCATCATCCACTTTGTACCAGGAGCTGTACTGGACATTCACAAATGAAGACACTGAGGCTGAGAGGCTTTAAGATTCTTATCCACGGACTTACACTCTTAAGAGGCAGAGATCATATTCAAACCCAGGCCTTTCTGACCCTAAGCCCCATGTCCTTCTCCCAAAGTCTCAAGACTTCCAAAGAAAATAATCTAGTATCCTAAAGTTACCTCAGTAACTAGAACTTCAACTTTCTTCTTTAGCCTATTGTCCCTCAGTATAATATTATAACATGTGTTACATGTTATTCCAAATCTATTAGTTTCTAATGCATGTCATTCATTGAAATTGTTTTCCTCTCCTGAGTTGAGCATCTTATTCTAAAACCAATGGTCTGGTTTGCTGAAAGTATCTAGTACTGACTTGCAAAAGCCAATTGTGTGCACTTCATCTCAGCTCTAAATTTTGTGATAGGCATGCTGGGGGCCTGAAGTCATAGAAGTTGAGATAAGCTATAAATTAGGGTGCCGATTCGTTTGTTTTAAGAGAACAGTTGTTAAACCTTCACCAGCATACCACTGTGTACAAACATTTCTAGATATTCATTTGTTATGCAAAAATCTATCAAGGACTTTATAGTCACTTCCCTAATAGGAGTGAAGTAAGATTTCACCTAGTATATTTTTAATATAGCCTGTTGGATTAGCAGAAAAAAATATTGTCATCAGGTTTTTATACACAATGCAATTAATCCACATGCCTTCACAATTTTAAAATATACTGACATATCCCAGGGTTTCTTTTCTGATCTTGTCTTCTCTCTCCCATCACTTTTGTGAATTTTATGTTTCTAAATCATGCCCTGTTTGAGGGTTGCTTTTCTTCAGGTAGATTTATGAGGTTTGGGAAGAAGTGTCTGTATTTATTTATTCACAGTGAGATTACAGGAGCTCCTCTTAACAGGGACTAAACCATCAACCCCTAGATGTACATATACAATTGCCATTTGATGACAATTACATATGATTATGCAGTTGGCATGATTTCTCCACTGCCAGGATTGAATGATTAGAATGGCTTTTTGAATAATACAACTCCAGGGGAATAGAGAGACTTTACCTGGTATCATAAGTTTTTTGTTGGTGGCTACACTGTAGCATAAAAATTCTCTTTCAGAGAAACTAATGCTATAGTCAAAAGAGCCTTCCAATACTTCAAGATGGAGAACTGAACAATAATTCTTCCCTTCACTAAAAAAATGTGCATTCTGATAAACTATGTCGGCACACATTAGCTCAGAATGGTGAATTCAAAGAAAGCATGAATATTAATTAGCAATATTTTGAGAGGGACATGTTTATGGCAATTGGATGATTACTTACTGGTAATTGTGTCATAATAATGTTAGTACTTTATATATAATCCAAAAACAAATAACCCACAGAGCTTAGCACTGCAATATCATCAGCAGCCCTTCCAAAGCAAATCTTTCTTTGAAGACAAATACCTTAAAGAAAATTAAATGAGAACTAGCAAACAGTTCTGAATCTCACAGGTACTAGCTCTCCTAGATATGCGGGTATCCAAATAAGACTGGTCCTTGCTGGAATTGCCAAAGATAAGCACAGTTTTGACGAAAATCCCAGCCAAACTCAGGCTGCTGGAAACTGCTGTTGGCTTCCTCAATCCTTCCAGAAATAGGGAGAAAGTTAGAATGGAAAAATGCTGTGGTTTGGGGGTAGTTTTGGAAAACCTGTATGATTTTTTAAATTGGGAATTTTAAAGCTGCACTTTCCAATCCCTGTAAGTCATTTGTGGGTACAGGTAATTTTTTTCTTTTAATCCAGGAAAGTCAAAGTACAGCTGTTAAAACATTGAGTATTCTTTTTCAAAAGTACCATATTGACTGTGTGATAGGTGCCCTGGAAAGGAGCCCACAGCCTGCCACCTTGCATTTCAGCAGATGAGGGCCATGAATCACATATTCAGGACACACAGACATGTGCAGGAGAGACCTAGCTTTACATCATGTATTCTAAATTTCCCAAGCAGTATTTAAAGAAGACATATGTGATGCCTTGAGAGCAATCACTTACAGGTTCCCTTCCAACCCTTTCTAGTTCACTTGTACGTGGATTCTGCAAATGTGTACTGGCTGTGCATAAGCCCACACTCTTCCTGTTGGCTCCAGCTACTAGCACTATGTTCTCTTTGATCATGGAATCCCAAGGTCTTTTCTTTGAGCACACAGTAGGCACTGAAATTTATTACCTCCCTATCTTCATTTTGAATTATGGTGCTGGAGATGATTATTGAATGTACTATGTACTGCAAAAAGAACCAACAGATCTGTCCTAGAAGCGCAACCAGAGTGCTCCTTGGAATCAAGGATGGCTAGACTGTGTCTTACGAACTTGGGACATGTAGTCAGGAGAGACCAATCCCTAGAGAAAGACATCATGTTTGGGAGAGTAGCAGGTCAACAACAACAAAAAAAACGGAAAACCCTCCACAAGATGGATTGACACAGTGTCTACAATGAGGGGCTTAAACATAAACGAGATTGTGTGCCTGGCACAGAATCAGGGAGTGTTTCGATCTGCTTTATATAGGATCACTAGGAGTTGAACTCACCTCAATGGCACCTAACAACATCATCATCTTCCTCTGCTGCCATAAGCAAATACCACAGACTGAGAGGCTTAAACAACAGAAGTTTATTTTCTATACAGCTGGAGTTTGGATGCCCAGAATCGAGGTGTCAGTAGTTTGGTTTCTCCCAAGGCCAATCTCTATGACTGACAGGGGCCTCTTTCTTACTGTCCTCCTCTGGTCTTTCCTTTGTGTATGCCCATACTTGGTGTCCCTTCCTCTTCATTTAAGGACACCAGTACTATAGGATGAGACCCCATCTTTATGGCCTTATTTAACCTTAATTTTCTTTTCAAAGGCACTGTATCCAAATACCTTCATATTGGGAGTTAAAGCTCCAACATATGAATTTTGAAGGGCACATTGTAGTCGATAACCTCGTCTTTACTATAGAAGCAATGTGGAGAACAAATACATGTGTGTATATATATGTGTATATATGTATATATATATGTGTGTATTTATATATGTATATATGTATGTGCATACACATACACACACACACACACACACACACACACATATATGCTTGCAGCCATACCACTGTGGCATCTAATCCCATCAGATCTCGGAAGCTAAGCAGGGTTGGGTCTGGTTAGTACTTGGATGGGAGACTGCCTGGCAATATCAGGTGCTGCAGGCTTGGGAGAAGGACCTGGCAACCCAAAAAACAATCAGCCATTGAAAATCCTATAAATTGCAGAGAAGAACTAACAATACTCTTTTGTCTGTTGTATGTAAAGTTGCTATGAGCCAGACACTGACTCGACAACACCTAACAACAACAAGAATATATATGGGGCTGGGGTTTAGCTCAGTTGGTAGACTGCTGCTCTGTGCTCTTTGAGCCCCTGGGTTCAGTCACTACCACTGCAAAAATGGGAGCAGGGCATGGCAATCCACTCCCAAGGCAATCCTGAAACAATCAGCCACTGAAAACCCTACATAGGGTTGCTATGAGTCAGGCACAACTTGACAGCACCTAACAACAAATATATGTATGTGTATGTACATTGTGTGTGTATATATACATATATATACACATATACATACATATATATACATATACATACATATGTGTGTGTGTGTGTATATATATATATATGTATATATATATATATATACACATATATATCACCGTAATAAATAGCTCAAGTAAAAAAGTAAAAGAAAAGAAATTCTCTCCCCTCCCCTCAATCCTAGCACCTCCTTAAGCTTATGTTCTAGTTGAGAGCAGAAATAAGAAGATTAAGATTGCTGGATGGTGGTAAGTGCAATGCATAGAAGTAAAGCAGAAGAGGCAGACAAAAGGCAGGAAAGGGATGTGTTTTAAAATAGGGCAGCCAAAGGCAGTGTCAGTAGAAGGAGACATGAGAGCAAAGGCTTCTTGGAGGGGAGGGAGTACCCAAGGTCAGTGATGGAGAGAAAGCTTTCCAGGCAAGGGCAGTGGGGCTGAGTGAGTCCCTGGTGTGCTTGAGTTAGAGCTAGAAGGCAGTGCCGTGTCTGCAGAGAAGTGGGCCAAGGTGAGAGTAGTAGCAGGTCATGACATCAAAGACACAAAATCGGGTGTATGCAAGGGGAGGTAGAGACAGCATACACTGAATTCTTAGTGCATGGTAAGAACTATATGTTTTACTATGAGCTGAGAAATCATGGGAGGATTTGAACTGACCCCACTTTATTGAGAACAGAATTGGGGGAGAATACAACAACAAGGCAAAAGCCAAGAGAATAGTTCAGAAAACATTCTGACAATCCAGGACAAGGCATAGTGGTAAAGGTGGCAGAGGTGTTTGGCTCTAATATTTTGAAGGTAAAGTGGCAGGATTTTGATAATAGACTGTACTGAGTTGTATATTTAGATGGGTGTGATGGAGGGTGTGGGAGAAGAGTAGAAAATAGGATACAAGAGAGGAAGTAAGAGAATAGCAGCCACATTTTCTAAGATTGGGAGGAACAGAGGGAGGATCGAGAGTTAGGATTTGGACAACTTAAAATTGAAGCACCCATTAGACATCTCAGTAGAGAAAAGGAGGAAATATGACATCCACCTCATGGAATTCTCACAAGAATTAATTGAAAGACAGGGTTTAACACATAGAAATCCAATGAAAGATAGGTATTAGCTATCCCTTGTCAAGTACCTGGTGTATCAAAAGCTGTTGTTAAGTACCTTCCATATTTATCTCATTTAATCTTCATAATAATTCAATCAGAAACATTTTATTGAAAAAGAAACTGAGGTTAGTTATTTGCCCAAAGTTATCAGGAAGCTGGTAGGTCCCATGCCATACCTATTCTGTACCCACTGGATAATATAAACTATGCTAACGCCATTGTGGTAAGATGTCAAAGCAGAACATCTGTGCTCTCTACAAGTTAATTTTCCACATAGGTCCTTTTGGTTTCTGGTCTATTTTGTCCATATGTGACATCTATATTTCATGCCACAAGAAGCCCAGTGTGGTTTCCACTCATCTGGAAAGATGAAACTGGAGATACCCCAACTTCTGACAGCCCATTGTTGCAGCAAAACACATCTATTTAAGAAGCAGAGAAGCAAGAAACAGAAAGCTAGGCTGGGATTTAGCTCAGTGGGTAGAGCACTGCGCTGCAGTCTCTGAGGCCCCGAGTTCAATTCCCAGCACTGCAAAAATGGGAGAAGGACCTGGCAATCCACTCCCAACGCAATCCCGAAGCACTCAGCCATTGAAAACCCTATGAGGGTCGCTATGAGTCGGATACCGACTCGACAGCACCTAACAACAACAACAACAATGTGGGAGAACATCAAAGTGGGAGAACACAACCCATCAGGGCAAAGGCACAAAGCTGCAAGGTCCTTGGGAGCCACCCAGGTGTCCCGTAAGAGAGAATATTTTTAAGCTTCTAGATTCAAATTAACAAGTACTCCCTCCTAACTCCTGAGGGAGAGCACTGCATTCTCCTTTCCATGCTTCTAAACACCAGAAGAGGAACCACAGAGGAGAGGCAGCAGAGGTGATTTATCCTTGTCACAGTGAGAGTTCCCTCCCATCCTTTATTTTTTTACACAAAAACACATTCACCCTCATGCCTGCACAGGATTTCTGACAGAAGGAGAGGGTGAGGCATCTGGACTCAAAATCCCCAAACAATAAAAGCATCTGATTCCTCCTTAGAACCCACCACATCTCCACACTCCCCTGTCTCATAAGGCAACAGCTGCATTCACATATATGGGACCCACTGCAAAGCAGCAGGACCTCCATCTCCAGTTTATCTTCAGTCTAAAAGGGCCATCAGTGTGCAAAGATTCAAATATCTGAAGATCCAGATATAGCGAGAAAAGAGTGCCCTTCCTCACAGGAAGTCACAAGGTCAGCAAGCTGCCAAACCACACTCGCTGGCTGCCTGTGGGATCTTGTCTGAGCGTCTTGGCTCTATATTAAATGCCATGTTCTTGACCAAGAGTCTCTATTGAGCGAAGCTCTCTAAAGAAATGTGCCTCTGATAAACCAATAAGGAGCTTGGCAAACAAGAGTGTGGCCACTATTTTATGTGGCCTGAGTGGAGATTTTAAAATCTTGCAGGAGCCCTTAGCTGCTTTCTCACAGCTGGTACTCAAGCAGCCAAGAGCTTCCTCAGGGTCTCCTGCTGGGCAACATCCTGTGAAACCCAGAACTGTCCCTTGCTCTCTCCACCGTGACCCCAATGACTCATGAGGAAGTATCCTTTGTTCGTCTGTCCCTAGAATCCACAGTTTATGCCCTACACCAAATATCAGCCTCCAGCATTCACGGAACACAGTATGCATGAATCAGGCATGAGACCCAGACCACCTGGGCAACTTCAGGGCCAAATCTTTTGTGCCACACACCCCCAGTCCCTCGGCTCAAAAAGAAGCTGCAAGGAGCATCAGAAGTGACATTTGAGTTTAAGCCTTTCCCAGGGAAATAAATCACTGTGGAAAGGTACACTTGGAAAATGGATTTGGCTTTTTTCTTTTTCACCCGAATATCCCTTCAGAGGAAGAGAAGTTCACATCACAAAAGCTGCATTTAGAAAGCATTAACTCAGAGGCCAGATGCAAAGAGCAGAAAAAATTTACAGTTATGGATTAAGCCACTCAGAGCTGGACTAAGAACCTGGCTCTGGGTAGAATCTTCCCAGCAAAGGTCCAGGTCAGTTCTAATCCAAGGGCATGTGAAACAACACAAGCTGGGGCTCATGGAAGGAGGCTTGGCTTCTTCCATGGCACTGTGTGGCCCTCTCATGGCATTAATGTTTGCAATGCGAGAAATGCCTCTGCTTGGGTTTCTATCAGGCATCATTGAGGAACCTTCCCTAAGGATTTTCTTTTCCTGATATCTTTTTACTTCAAGATAAACAGAGATTTGCACATAGTGGGAGCCACAGTAGTATAATAAGCTGCATTTGTTGTCACTGCTATGCATTTTAGGGGATTGGTGGAAAGTATTTTGAAGTAATAAGTAGTAGGGATTGTTGGTTTGGGGGGCCCAGAAGGAGACCCTGTGGCCACAACATGAATGTAAGTAGTTTATTGGGAGGCAATTCTAGGAAACTCTTAAAGGGAAGAGGAAGGGAGAGAGATAGGGAGGGAAAGAAGCCAATAAAGAGGGGGTTGCTGAGCAATCTACCACCATGCAATTGAGCTTAATCCTAGCAGACAACTCTGAGGACTGATGAAAAGCATGCACTGCACAGTCATCCCGGCTGAAGAGCTAAGAGGCTGCAGTATGAAAGCTCCCTGCCTATCACTGGTCAAGAGTTGCCTCTGGGGCATTAAGACACTGACTTTTCAGCTTGCTCTGCCCACAGGCTGTGTGTGCCTCAGGACCAGATGTAAGCACTCAGCTGGAAGCTGGCAGGTACTCCCAGCCAGCCACATGCAGCACAAGGCTGTGAATACTGAGGAAATAAGAGGGCACCATGAACACCACTACCAAAAGCAAGAGCCCCAAATGGATTTTTTTGGTCCATGTAGATTTTTTTTGCACCAGTATGGCCCTAGTTATTTGAAGTTATAAAATATGACTAGATAACTGTGGAAGCACTATAATATACACATTACATTCATGCACACACACGCACACACACATACATAGTATGGTAAATGGTAATGATAATTAACACTATATTTCTTAGTAATTTATGCACCAAGCTAAAGGGGATAAATTATCTGAAAGAATAATAATGATAGGAAGGAATGCCAGGCAGGAAGGAAGGAAATAAAGGGGACTCCTGAAGCCCTCTGCTTCCCAGGCATATTTTGAGAAATGAATATCAATGTGAGGTTACCCTGAGACAAATGGCCTGGTCTGGTGGTATTTCCTGAGAGATAATATCCTTTGCAAATAGCATAACTGCTAGTAGGTAATACCTTCTTACAAATGGCCTGGTCTATGGCCAGAAACACATTCATAAATGGCCTGGTCAGTGGCCAGTAATATCCTTTACATATGAAACAACAGATGTCTCCAGGCATGGGCAAAAAGGGAGCATCAAGACACCTTATGCAATATCAAGGAAAACCCGTTTCACAACCTAAGAAAGCCAATCCAAGCCAAAACCTGGCAGAAACATAACACACCTGAAGAGAAGATCAAAAAGTGAGAAGGATATCTGTCCCCTTAATGAGATATGAACTGAAAACAACCAAGCCCCACCCTTGTGCAGTTGTCTGCAATGTCCAGCAGTGTCCTCGGTGCCTGCAGAGCCAGCAGATGCCCACAGAAGACCACAGATGTCCCCAGATGTCCAGAGATGTTCACAGTTGAGAGACACCTACAGCCTCATTGCTAGATTTGAAAGCATCCTCACCTCTAACTCAGAAGTATAAACACAGCTCTTCATGGATCCTCACTCTTGGACCTGCCCACTCTCTGATTTCTAGCTCAGAGACAATAACTTTCTCTCTCCCTTTGTCTTTCCATCTCCCTTCTCCCCACACACCAGCCTAAATCTCCAGCTTGCTTACCCTGGCACTCAAGGCACTCTCCTCTTTTCTAACTCTAAATCAACTATCTTCTAAGTTTCTTTTGGTTTTGTTTTTAAATTCTTTTATAAACGTGACCAAGGACCAAGGTTTTGGTGCCAACTTCTCATTAACACCCAGATCCCTCCCCCAGTAACTTCTGTGGCACAGTAATGCCCAGACCTGCCTCCCCTGGTAACAATAATAGCCTAATAAAAATGAGCAAATCTTTGGCTGTAAGACAGCAGGCAAAAGTTGAGGGCATCGTAGTAAAATTTCTGCCTCCCATTTGGATGTTATTCTTTCAGAAAACAAAAGGAATGATTTTCCACACAATTGTGCCATCTGTGTTCTGGCAGAATCCTAACTACACTTGAGAACAAATATATCACCACCAGATAAAGATAAGAATGCAACCTGGAGCTAGAATCAGAATGGTGTTTAAAAGAATTTCACAAAAATATATATCTTAAATGGCCATTTTATAAATAGAAATGGAAGAACAGAAATATTTTAAACTAATAAATGGCTCATAAATGACTTGGCATTCATTTCCTTAGTGAGGATAAATATAATTTATCAGGAATAAATTAATCACTGAGAATAACATTTAACCCATGGCTCTATAAAATGGAAGGATGGTGCTAATTATGGTGCAATGGACAGGGCTCACTCCAAATTAGTAAGTAGGAAGAGACCATGGAAATACTTGGAAATTTTATTTATTTTATGTTATTTTTTTATTTTATTTTATTTTAATTTATTTTGAAACCACTCACAATGTGAATTTAGCAATGAGACCTACTTAGACATTTTAAAAATAGGCACAAAGAAAAATATGTCTCCTACCTATCCAAAGTGCACAATCCCCTGCCTGAAGATAACCACTGCAAATACTATGTGGGCTTCTGTCATAGACTGAGTTGAGTCCTCACCACAATGTGTGTGTTGGTGTCCTAACCCTCAATACCTCAGAACATGATGGTATTTGATAATAGGTCCATTTAAGTTAAAATGAAGTGATCAGGATGAGCCCAATCTAATATGGCTGGTGTCCTTATAGAAAGAAGAGATTAAGACACATAGACACAAGGGATGCCATGGAGAGAGGTCTAAAAATGAAATCAACCCTACTGACATCTTAAAATTGGATTTCTAGCCTCCAGAACTGGAGAAAAATTAATTTATGTTTTTTAAACTACCTAATCCATGCTATTTTATTGTAGTAGCCCTAGCAAACTAATACAGCCTGTTTTGGGGGTTTTGTTTTGTGCTTTTTGGTTTTTGTTTGTTTGTTTTGTGTTTTTTTGCAGTACTGTGGGGTGGAATCTAGGGCCTCATGCATGCTAGGCAAGTGCTCTACCTGCATCTCCCACCCCTTGTTTACTTTCTATTTTGAGAAAAGATCATCCTAAATTGTACAGGCTGCTTCTGGCCTCACATTAGAGATCCTCCTACCTCAACCTCCCAAGTCACTTGGATCATAGGCAGGTACCACAGCACCTGGCTTAATACAGCTTGCTTAAAGAACTCTTCTACAAATATTTAATAGATAGATAGATAGATAGATAGATAGATAGATAGATAGATAATGTATCTTCTTCTTTATACAAAAGTTAACCAAACAGACATTGTTTAACAACTTCATATTTTTACTTTGCACAGTAACTTGAAAATGTTTTCAAATAAACATACCCAGACCTATGTAATTCTTTTCAATTGTATACCATTCCATTGTGTGGGTGAACTATCACTTATTGATATGGTTGCATATTATGGGCCTTTTGCCTTGTTTTTAGTCTTCAGCCATTATAAACAACATTATATGTTGGCCTTTGCCCATATGCACAAGTAAATCTGCAGCCTAACAGCTGTATTCAACGGATATAAAGAGTACATCCCACTAATAGCACAGAGGTAGATCTACAGTTCACATCTCCACAACCTCTGTATATGCTATCCATCTTTGAGTTTGTGCCTTCCTTTCATTTGGCCTTCATAGCAAACCAGTTTAGGGCATAGGAAAGTATTCATTAGCCTCACTAGGTAGGTGTGATTCTAAGTCAAATGCCAAACAAGATTAAAGAAAGGAACTATTCATTGCAATATCCTAAGGGGAGTGGCCAAGATAAAGAAAGAATTAGCCCACCTCCTACACACATACACACACACACACACACACACACACACACACACGAACTCTTTCATGGACATTAGGTAGCTATACGATCAATAGCATTTTCAACACCCTTTCCTCACACATTTTAGAATCTGTGAAATTAATTCTTCCTATTGACAATTGCAGATGGCATTATCCTTTTGCCTTCCTTGAGCACTAGTTACAAGCAGCCTCATAGAAAAAGGTGGCTGAGCAATTGTTTGTTATCAAGTCGTGCTGACTCCCCAGAGCCAACTTCCTCATGCCTTTTAACAGAGCACCCCTTTCCTGGTGCTTTAGCTAGGATAAGCCCACAGAAAATGATGTGAGTTTTTAGAAAAGGATTTTTCTATCCTACAGCACAGGTAAACTATCTCAACTATTTCACCATGACTTACAAGCAATAAATGCCAGCTGTCATCTTGAAAGTACTATGACCAGGTGTAATACTGGCGTGTCCACTGGTAATCTGTCCTGCTCAACCCCAGCCCATGATGAATTTTCTGTTCTCACGAATCACCTTAATGCACTCCCACAGGAGATTTGCAGCAGTGCTAGTACATTTGTAAGGCTGTAGTGCTGTAAAACTTGCATTCAAGCTCTGAAATATTTATTATTCCGCCTCCTGCTTGCTCTGAAAACATGCAGTAGCAAACTCTGAGGAAAAGGTGAGTTCAGTGTCCTTTTGTCTCCTCAGTTGCACAAAACTCTGTCATACACCACTGTGGACACCATCAGGCAGGCAAGAAAATGAAGAAATGCTCCCTCTTGGGAACTGCAACAGAATTCTTCTAAGGAAGGGCAAGGTCTGTGTACGAAAGTGTACTGAGCTTGGTGAGACCCTCAGGTTAGGTCTGCTGAGGCAAGGGGTTAGTTGTGGTCCCCAAGGGTGGAATGTGTGATACATGACACCTTGAACTTGGACTCCCATGTGCACCCTCTCAAATCCATTAGTAGAAGTCAAAATTCGCAGAGGGCTCATTATATTCATTCCCATGACAAATACTCACTGAGTGCCTACCACATGTTTCAGGCACTGACATAATGGTTTGCCACAGGAGCCTGGGTCATGTGTATAACTCTCTATTATAGACTAGGAAAACACTGATGTTCAAGTCTTGGACCCAAGGCTTGATAGCTTGGTGACTATGGGCAGGTGACAACATCTCTAAGCTTCCGTTTTTTGATCTTGCAGGAAGACATTAATAAAAGAAACCACTGCAGGGCAGTCAAGGGAATAGCTGTGCTGATGTAGATTATGCACCTGGCACTCAGTAAGCTGTAGTCCTGTCTTCCTCTCACCTCGTGCATGGAGAGAAGCTGTCAGAAGGTTCTGATAAGGATGGCAACGGTTGTAGTCAGATAACAGGCAGCACTGTTAAGAAAGGATCAGCCACAAAGAGACATCCCATTAAATATAGAATAATTTCTTGTCATACCTAGAGAAAGACCTGAAAATGGCCTGTGTATTATTAAGTAAAACACAGAAACAGACAAACTTATAGTCAAATACTGTCTCTAGTGTTGTCTTTGGAAGTTAGAAAACCCTCCTGAACCTTAGCATCATCAGCTATTCCCCTATAAAGTTGAGATAATCACAGTACCCACCATATGGGTTCATTGTTGTTGTTAGGTGCATTGAGTCGGTGTCCAACTCATAGAGACCCAGCATATAACAGGAAAAACAGTATTATTAGTGCTTCTCTGCTGTTCATAGGGTTTTCAATGGTTGATTTCTTTTTCAGAGTGGGCTGTCGGGTCCTTCTCCCAAGCCTACAGCACCTGGTGTTCCCAGGAAGTCTCCCATCCAAGTACTAACCAGGTCCAACCCTGCTTAGCTTCCAAGATCTGATATAATTGGATGCCACAGTGGTATGAATACCAGCATATATGGGTTCATAGTAAATATTAAATCATGTGAGAAATCTCTCTCTCATACACATACACACACACACACACACACACACACACACACACACACACACCAGTGCCTACCACATACTAAGACCTCAATAAATGTTATTCATCATTGTTAATCATGTCACCGTGTAGCACTTCATCTCAATTTTTATGTTATTGATACCAGGTGCTCATTTCCTTCCCTTGGGCACATCAGGCACACATTCCAGTCAGAGCCATCCCTGATGACGGCATCAGATACCACCTTTAGTAAAAAGAAGCCTGATCCCTCTGCAGCCAAGACAATCTCCAGGTCTAAGGCCATCAGCCTCACATAGGAGAATTCAATATTAGGACAGGCATCAATTTCACTCCAAGAAAGGCAATCAGTGCACAAAGAAAGACGCAACTTTGCTTCCTTGGTGGGAAGCCATGTAGAGAGGAAAGAGCACAGAGGTCAGTCAGAAGCGGGTTGTAGTCCTGAATCTGTTACCTTGACCATCACAATTATTTTCTAAATTAATCTTCCCTTCCTTCTTTCCCTCCTTCCTTCCTTCCTTCTCTCCCCACCCATCCCCTCCCTCCACCCTCTCTCTTTCCCTCCCTCCATTCCCCCCCACACACACACACACCAGGCTGGCCTTGAACTAATGATCCTTCATCTCAATCTCCCAAGTATTGGGATTACAAGTGTAATTCCAAGAGCCTGACTCTAAAATAATTTGCTTACTGACTCCTTTTTTAGGGTCTGTAAGCTGTCTGTAAAGCATAAAGCACAACTGAAATATAAAGGGGGATTAATTATTACTTGAACCACGCAGGCAGACAGTGGTCTTGAAGTTGGACACACTCAGCTTTGCTCTTCTGCTTTGACACTTATGGCCATATAGCTTTGGGCTAGTCACACAACTTCTCTGATGAACCTCTGTCTCTATAAAATGCAGATAAAAATAGCTGCTCTGCTGAGCTCACAAGGTTCCTAAGTCTCTAACCTGAGAAAAAATGAAAACCAAAGATCTTTGTGCTTTAAAACTAAACTATGTGGTTTTTGAGAGTTATGATTAATTTCAAGGAGGGCATCTCTTTGGGTAGCCGCTTAGCCTGCAACCCAGCAAGGAAGAACAGAAGCATGAAGCCAGGATATAGCCAGAGAACACAGAGGAAATGCCAAGACAGCAGAAGTGATTATTCAACCTAATGTCCAACTAGAGCCCTGGACACACAGGCTTTGGTACAGGAGAGGTGGCTAAGGGTTGCTTCTCTCTGATGAGAAAATGAATCCCTCTCCCCCAACAAGCTGCAGCTCCTGTCCAGGATCCTGAAAATGTGCACCAGGGCAGAGACCCTAAGCACTGTCCCTGAACTAACTGTCCTATGGTCTCAAGTTCCACTGATGTGCCCCCTGCAGCCTCTTTGAAATGCTCAAATGTCAGCACCTCACGTGCTTGGCACCAAGGGGACTCAGGCTCTGCAGCCACAGGTGCTGCTGAAGAAATTTGATCTGTTCTCACTGTCAAAAGTTCACATCCACCTGCCTTCCCACCTTGTTGTTGTTGTTAGGTGCCATGGATTCCTATCCAACTCATAGCAACCCTTATAGGGTTTTCAATGGCTGATTATTTCAGGATTGCCACTGGATTGAATTGCCACTGGATTGGATTGCCACGTCCTTCTCTCGTGTTTGTGGTGCTGGGAATCGAACTCAGGACCTCAGAGAGGTACTCTGCCAACTGAACTAAATCCCAGCCCCGCCTTCCCACCTTAGGGCAGGTCATTTCATTACCCTCTATAAATAGCACTGCCTTTAAGTTATGCTTCCAACACCAACTGAAGCCAGTGAACAAACTTTACACTGTATTTCCCAACATCTCTGTAAAGGTGATCCATGGCATCCAATCTGAGAACCATCACAGTGTAAAAAGGAACAATCTCTGAAATCATCCAAATGCCCAAGTTTTTGCTGGGAAATAAACATTTCATCCCTATGAATTGCTGTGCTGGCCTCCTGTTTCAGACAATAATGCCCTTTCAACATGACCCCACCTGAAAGAAAGTCTGGGCAAAACAAAAAACAAAATGGAAGTCGTTCTCTAAGTGTCTTTTACCCTTTTACTTTCCTTTGATTTCATTTCATTTCATTTTTAATGCTTTCAAAACCAGGAAAGTGGTGGGTAGGCCAAAGGTCCAGCCCACTGGGCTGGCTAGTCCATTGTTGGTAGCGCAGGACGCCCAGACACAGCCCGATCCCTCCCAGAGAGGACTGTTTTCAAGACCCAGGGGAAATCGAAGGGCTGGAGGCCAAACCTCGCTGTCTTAAAATGATAGTTATTATTTGGCTGTGTTAGCTACAGCTGTTATTTTTTTATCCCCTGTCATCACTGTCTTTGTTGTCTTTTCTGTGTTCCTCCTTCCTAATGTCCATTCTCCCTGCCACCTAGGGGAAGGACATCTACCCCTTCCCTGAATGTCACAATAGTCTGTTAGGAGAGGAAATAAAACAGACTTCACCTGTAAGTATCAAATCCAAGAAACATCCTGCAAACCCAGCAAAGACCCTGGAAGAAGCCCTCAGCTCCGGAACAATCTCCGTTTACACTTGTTGGGATTCACACCACACACGCATGCACACACACACACACACACACACACACACACACACACGGCTTCACTTTTCCACATCACCCTTCCAGAAGTGGTTAAACCCTTGTGGAAACAAAGCTTGTCACACGGACTCTGCCCTGATTTTGAATTTTTATTGTAGCTTGTCAGGAAAAGGAATTTAGCCCCAGAATTTGGAGAGCTCTTGATAGATAATTAAACCCTTTCAAATCTAATGCTTATTTCAGAAGGTTAAAAAAAAAGGGCTTACAATGTGGAGAGGGAATTTCCCGCTGCCCCTCCCCATGAATCCATGGAGAGCTAGTCAATGCCATCTTCCATCTCCTCAGCCCGCTGGCTCAGAAGCTGAGCTGGAGGCTGCAAACCTCACATCAGAATTAGGGCTAAACAAATGAAAACACACTCTCTTGCCCTGCTAACCTGCGTGCCTTGCAACGGAGAAAATGAGTCAAGTCAGCCTTTCTCCTCGGATTCAATCATCCTGAATACCTAGAAAGGCACCTCAGTAAGACAGAGATTTTCCTGGTATCCACACACAGTATCAGAAAATGAGGCCCTGCAGACACATCTGAATGGCTGTGACAAGGCCCTGTAACAGTTACCAACTGTTCCTCCTGCCAAGAAAGCTGAAAGAATCTCATATAAACACCTGAGCATTTAAATAGAACCTTAGTGGCAGTATACAATTTCAATTAAGTTACACTTCTCAACATTAAGCTGTGTGGGGAGGTTTTAATTTTTTTTTAATGATAAAAAATTATACATATCTGCCTATTTTAAAAAGCAGTTTAAGGGCCAGGCTCCTTGCACATGCCTGTAACCCCAGTGGCTAGGGAGGCTGAAGGAGGAGGAAGCCTGCTCAACTTAGTGAGAACCTGTTGTTAGGTGCTATCAAGTCAGGGCTGACGCATAGCAACCCTATGTACAACAGAACAAAACGTTCCATGACACTGTTTCCTGGCACAATGTCAGTGTTTCTTTGCTATTCATAGGATTTTCAATGGCAGATTATTTCTGGGATTATATCTGGGAGTGGGCTACCAGGTCATTCTTCTGTTTTTGTGGTGTTGGGGATCAAACCCAGGGCCTCAGAGAGTGCACAGTATTCTACCAGTTGAGTTAAACCCCAGCCCAATGAGACCCTGATCAAAATAAAACATTTAAAAATACAGGAGGTGCAAGTGAGTGATGGAACTCTTGCCTAACGTGCATGAGGTGGGCCCTGGGCTCAACCCAAGTACTGAGAAAGGGAGAAAAAGGGATTTAAGCAGCACAGTTATGAAAAACTGTAAAATGAGAGCATCTGCCAAACTCTCTCTCACTTTTAAAAACAACCACAGTAAAAAAAAAAAAAAAAAAATATATATATATATATATATACACACACATATATATGTACATATCCAGAATTTTCTCTGTGCACATATATTGCTCTTAAGTAAAATAGCAAGAATATGTATTGCAACACTTTTTCTATAATGAAAATGTTGAAACAACATAAATACCCACCAGTAAGAAGATAGCAATTTAAATTCTAGGGCAGCCATACAATGGAATACCTTGCAGCTACACAAAGAAAGTGACAGACCTATCTTCATTGACAATGAAGGACGCCCACAGTACATTTTTAAATAAGGACACCAAGTTGTGGAACAATAAATTGCATTCCAAAGCTTAAGCATTTGCCTGTGCCATCAGCCCAGTGCATATTCATCACACCTCACAGGTCATTTTGCCTCATTTTTTATTATTTATGTTTGGGTGAATGTGCCAGTTATCGATTTGGTAGCTTCTTAGCTACAAATCCAGCTTTCTTTGTCTTGCTTTGTGATACTAGAACTGGACCCTAGAAACATTTCTCTCTGGCCAGCTGCCAGGCTATAGCAAAAGAAGCACCTTTTCTTTGTGATTCTGGTGAGCTTTTCTTTCCTTCAATGGAATAGCTGCTAGAGGTTCAATATGTCAAAGCTCCAGGGCACTCACTTTACAGGAAGTTTCTCTGTCTCTCAGTGGACCACTTCCTGCAGATCAGCACTACCCTTCAGGGCTACAGTGACATGCTTGGCTCCTGTCCACCAGCTCCAGGCCACCCAGACCCTCCAGTGAGCTGTTTCTTTAGCCAGAACTGGCCTGAGCCCTCCAGAAGATCTCTTCGCCACTACCAGGCTACATGGTCCTATGGTATCCACAGCCTCCCTATCAAGGTCAAGGTTGGAGTCTCATGTTATTGGATAAATGTAGGTGTGGGGAGAGTTGCTGCTATTGTTAGGTGCCACCCTATGTACTATAGGCAGAACAGTACATTCAGTGCTCCTCTGCTATTCATAGGGTTTTAATGGCTGATTGTTTTTGAGGGGAGTGGATTGCCAGGTCCTTCTCTCAAGCTTACAGCACCTGGTGTTCCCAGGTGGTCTCTGATCCAAGTATTAACCAGGCCTGACCCTGCTTAGCTTCCTACATCTGATGGGATCAGCCATTACAGTGGTATGCTACAAGGCGTGGGGAGAGCGGATCTCCTATATTTCCTTAGTATTCACTCCATCAGCTCCAGAGGACTAGTTGCTGTTCCTAAATTTGATATTCCTGTGCACTATAGAACCCTCTTTTATCCCTTTTAGTAGTCAGCCACTTCTTAGTGGTTAATAGCTTTTATATTGAATTTTCCCTCTTCAAGTGACTGATGTAGTTTCTGTTTTCTGTCTATATGATGCCAATATGTTAAGTAAAGGAAGATAGAGGAAGAATGAAATTCCAATGCACCAAGAATTGCCTTTAAATAGTGCTGTTAAAAGGAAAAATTGAGACAAGTTAAATTTAACAAAGTTTGAGCAAGAAAAAGTTTCATGAATCAGACACATGCCAGACTAAGGTGGCCCAGAAAAATCTGCTGAAGCACAGTAGAAGGAAGACAAAGAAAGCAGACTTGATCGACTTAGCACAGAAAGATCCAAGTCAGAGGTTAGTAAGAGTTTCAAATTAGTAAAGTCTCTCCTCTCTACTGCTGACACTGAGCCCCAGTTTGCTTGGGGGCCATCTCAGCCTTTATTGTTTTTTAAAACAATTATTCTCATCTTTTGTTCAGCCTCTCCTTTAGGAGAGTTTGACCAAAGTTTAGGCTTAAATGCTACTCCCCAGGGCCATCATGGCTGGGCTGGTTTTTTTCAGCATGAAATGTTAAGTCACAACATGTGGTTCATTGAAGAAAGATCCCTATTGTTGTTTGTCCCATATTTGCTGCTTAAATCACAAAGAAGCCATCTGGTGTGCCACTGATGGCTATGAAGACACAATTAAGAGAGACTATAGTGTACCAGAGAGGTTACAATGATGACTATCAAGAGGATAATATGAAAGACTAGATTATGCCAGTCATGGTGGCACACACCTCTAATCCCAGCGACTCAGGAGGAAGAGCCAGGAGGATCACGAGTTCAAGGCCAGAGGCAGTCTGCATAACTTGGTGACACCTTGACTCAAAATGAAAAGTAAAAAATGGACTGGGAGTGCAGCTCAGTGGCAGAGTGCTTGCAAAAGCATGTATGAAGCCCTGGGTTCAACTCCCCAGTATCACAGGAGAGGAAAAAAAATAAAATAAAACTAGAGTATGCTGCTTAGACAAGGTCCCCATGACCCAAAGCAGCTAAAATAAAACAAATCAAAGAATATAGCGGGGGGGGGGGGGGGGATTCTACCTGGTTTAGCCAGGTAGCTTGTTTGTTAATTTTTTGTAATTGGGTCTTTATACCATCTAAGATGTTTGCCTAGGTACAACAGGCAGTGAGGATGATTGCACAAATTTATCCTTGTTCATCCCATAGTCCAGTGCAATCCTGATATCTAAGGGAACTTAGATTGTGGTTGAGCAGCTGTAGCCTTAAATGCAGAACCAACCATAGCAGCTAATGTTTAAGACAAATTTCTGATCCTCATTTCATTTGTATTCATCCCTAAGACATGAGAAAAGGGACTTAATAAATGATATCTCACCCAGCAGGGTTGATATTTGCTGGCAAGTTTCTTTTTATTCTACAATGTAAGTGGACTGATAAGCTTCATGGAATGACAATAACAACATCAAAATCCCTAGACTTCATTGGCCTTTCATCTTCCATTCATTGAGCCATGGAATGGCCTGATCATATGATTGAGAGTTAAATTTTCCACAGATAAAGATGTACTTTGGGGGTGCACATAAGACTCTTCCTTGAATGAATCCATTTATGGAGCCATTATTTGAAATGGAGACATCACCAGTTTCTAACCAAGAGATTGATGCTGAACTATTGCATATTGGAAAGTTGCCAAAATACATAGGTAGATAGACATTCTTGAAATAGCTCTATTTAAATTTTATTTGTTTGTTTGTCTGCTTGCTTGTGCTGTTTTTCCTGCACAGCCTTCTTACAATACAGTTAATAGACCTGGTCATCTCAGTCCATACTTGGATCAGACTGTACAAAGAAGAAGGAATAAATGAGCCCACAAGTTTAACTCTATAAACAGTCCAGATGTACAATCCAAACAGATGGCCTCACTTGGTGAATTCTGATAAATTCAGACAGAACATGGACTAAGGGTCTCTAAAGTCAAACAAAGATTTGGATTTAGCATGGCAAGTCCATCATCCAGTTAAACTTTCTGCAGAAGTTATAGGCTGTGAGATTCAAATTATGCCATTATCATGCCATACATAGATAGAAATGAAGAGCAAGAAACAGGAAAGATTAAAGAATAAGGGTATCCAGGCACCATGGTACATGCATGTAATCTCAGTTACTCAGGAGGCTGAAGCAGGAGGATCCCAAGTTTGAGGCCACAGGAAACCTGTATAACTTAGGAAGACCTTGTTTCAAGATAAATAAAATGGGGCTGCCAGCGAAGCTCAATGGTGGAATGCTTGCTTAGCATGTGTGAGGCCCTGCATTCAACCTCCTAGTATTGGAAAAGAGAATGAAAATAAGGAAGAAGAGGAGGATAAGGAGGAGGATGAGGATGAGGAAAACAAAGGGAAGAGGAAGGGGCAAAAGGAGGAGGGGGGAAGGAGGAATGGGGGAGGAGGAGGAGAAAGACGACAACAACAATGAGGATGACAACAATAACTTCCAGGTAAGAAGAGGAGGTTCTTGATTTGTGATCTTGGGAAAGTTGTGTACATTCAATATGCCATCTGCTTCTGGGGAGAGATCTCCATGAATAGCTTTAATTTAAGATCCCCACTCTGTATGCAATTCCAAAAATCTGGAGAGATCCTGTTGAATTTAGGGACTTGGATGCAAGATTTAAAACCTTGAAGACTTCTGGTAGTGTGAGTGGTGAGATCTTGGTATGGTTCTCTCTAACAAGTCTTTCTTTGATGTGGGGCTCCTCTCAAGCAGGTCCGGACTCAAAGCTCCACACACATTCTCTGGGGCCTCACAGGATTGGGTGAGTGTGGTGGAGTCAGGAATGACTCCAGGAGGTCTTCGGGAAATAGCTCTCTACTGTTATAGCTTTTAAATGTTACACCTCACAAGGACACTCTCCATGATGGTGGATAGCTCAGCTCTGCCTGGAGAATTACGGTCACAGCCACTCTGAGAAGCCTCTGGAGAGACCACTCAGAGATTCATGCTCACAGCTACTCAAGTTCTTCGAGTGTTCTCCGTGAAGGCTCTCTTGGTTCTTATCTCCCTGAAGGCTTTTGGTGGCTGCTTCCAAAGACCTTTCCTCTTGATGATGATCCAATGGAATGGTTGCAGGAGGGAGCAAGAGTGCCTACATGCTGTGCTTATAAACCCTTATGGACCAATCAGAATCCATGACATTTCTATGACATTTTGGGTTAGCCAATCAGCACCTTATGACTCAGCAAAAAATTTAAGAAGGGAGCAAGAAATTTGAGGAGGGACATGCACTGACTGCAGTGGACAGGAGCCATCTTGCCTAGACCTCATGGACTCAAACCAGGTATGCCACAGCAAGTCATTGTTTGGGGGCCATCTTGCCTTGGCCTTGTGGCTTCAAGCTGAGTGTGCCATAGTGAGCCATTACAGAGTTCCAGGGAGGCCTCAGGACTTAAGGTGGGCTAGATAAGCCTCGACCCAAGCAGACTCAGAGCCATGTCTCTTCCCTTCCTCTCTTTGCCTCATGCCTACACTTTGGTCTATTTCCAAGAGGGCCAGTCTTCAGGTCATAGAAAATCAGATCACCAAGTGGTAGGTCATAAAAGTCTTCTTTTGTCTGTTATGCTCTGGCATGATGTATCTCAACCTTGCAATACTGGGCCATATTACAAGCTACAAGTACAAGAGATACATGAGGTTCTATCACTGGGGACACAGGTCCTCCAGTTACTCTTTCATAAAGTGTCAGCTTGTGCTTTCCACTAGGGCTTAATCTAATTGTCATTAAAGCCAGTGTAAAATCTTTGCAACCAATCAAGTCAGTTAACTTTGCCAATTTTAGTGTTAAAATGTCCTTTCTTTTCAGCTTTTTAGAAGACTGAGGGTGATAAGGACAATGGCAATGTCATTATATTTCTGACATCCTATTTGATTTTTAATATGCACACCAGAATGCCTTTTCTCTGTCACTTGAAATTTCTCCAGGGATGCCCCACAAAGGAAATACTTTCTCTAACTTTTTTTTCTTTTCTTTTCTTTTTCTTTTTTGATACTGTGTGGGCATTACCCATCCAGCATGAGAAGGCCTCAATCCATCCTGAGAATAGATGCACAACTAAAGGAACATACTGATTACCCATTGAGGCTGCCAGGTGAATGAGGTGAATACAACTGTTCAAATGATCTGGCAGGTGGTGGCAATGTGCCACCTGACATCTTAATGGCTTCTCCAGACATTGGTTCTAAACCATTTTGCAACTTTCTTTTTTTTCCAATACTTCAGAGTTGAACCCAGGGTCTCACTGATCTGCACCTCCTCAAGCCCCTTCTTAATTATTTTTAATTTTGAGACATTGTCTCACTAAATTGCACTAGCTGCCTCTTGCCTCAAATTTGTAATCCTCCTTCCTCAGTATCCTGAATCCCTGGGATTATAAACATGCACCACAGCTCTGGGCTCATTTTTGCAACTTTAGAACAATCACCCCACAAGTAATTCTTTTCATAATTTTGTGAGTTCTGAAGTGTAGAGGCTTTAACAGTAGTAATTTTAAGGACAAAGTGGCCTCCGGGGCCCTCTGTGATTCCACATTCAGCACTAAATCTTCATCCTCTCAAGTGTCAATTTTGGTTTCCTAATTCAAGTGCATAGCATTGTCTATTGAATAAGTGATCATAGATGATTTGATCTGAATCAATCTTATGGAATTCATTCAAATTTCATATACTAACACATTCATTACTTTCATACTGTCTGGGCATGAAAGTCCACTGGGGCCTTTCCTTAATACTCAGGTTTGGTTTTATGAGTGTGAGCTTCAATTTTAAGAATAATAGTTTGTGATGTCAACAAGAAAACAGAAAGGGGTCCATCTATTTGAGGTCCATTTTTGATGAGATTATCACTGGGTGAGAAAAACTTTCTGTTTCAAGAATATGCCAAAATAATGGACAACTCCAAAAGCATATTTGCTGTCAATATTACTTACTGAATTTTTAGCTACATAGCAAGGTCAGGTGAGCACAAAAAGTTCTGAGGTTGAGCTGACTTAAATTGGAAAGGAGTTCCCTTTTCTATGTGTTTACATTCGACTGCCATAGCATACTCTGCTCAGTGTTCTCCTTTGGTGTTTTTAGCATAAGATGCATCAACAAAAAGTATTAGCTCAGGATTATCCAATGGAGTATCTTATAAATCAATACAAGAATTCAATGTCTGTAATGCCACATTTGCACCATTGCAGTCATTACCATTATCAGGAATAAAGTAACAGGATTAAATGAATTGCTGCATCTCAGAGACAGATTAGATGGAGGCAGGAAAAGAATTTCATAAAATGTTAGTCTGCTTGCTGAAATATGCTGAGTTTGGCTGGAGTTTAGTAAACTTTCCATAGCATGTAGAATGTGCAAGAAAATTTCATTTCCTAAAACCAGCTCAGATGAGATATCTACCAACCTGGCTACTCCTGCTACTGCTTTTTAAACAAGTAGAATACACCTTAGCTACTTGATCTAATTGCAGGTATAATATGCGTTGGGCCTATGTATTCCCCCACATTCTTGGCTAAGAACTCGTAATGCCTTATTGTTATGTTCATTTGCAAATAAGGTAAAAAGTTCAGTACCATTTGGAAGTCCTAAAGCTAGGGGCTATTGTAGGTGAGTTTCAATTGATTAAACGCCTGTTCATGTAGCTATGACATCATTAGGTGACAACGGTTTTCTAGTAACATTATAATCTTATGGGACCTCTGTCATATGTGTGATCCATTGTTGACCAAAATGTCATTATGCAACATATAATTGTATATACAGACATATATGCATATATGTATATACATTTAGTAGAGATTTGTAAGACACATTATGTACAAAGAGAAGAAAGAGGTTGCTATGGACTGAGTTGTATCCCCAAAAAATTCATATCTCAAGCCCCGAATCCCCAATGTGATAAGTTTTGGAGATGGCACTTTTGGGGTTAATTAGGGTTAGATGAGGTCATGAGGGTGGGGCACTCATGAGGGTATTATTCTTCCTGATTGTTACCAGGAAGACATGGGGAACATAGGTAGGTGGGTCTGGAGCAAAGTTCTGGGAATCTGGCAGCAAAACCTCAGTCCTGTATTCAGCCTATAAAAGAATTTATATTCAACACTGAAGTTATAGTAGAGAGTATATAAAAGATTTATTAAGGATAATACACTTTTAAGGAATAATTGCTAGGAAACTGAGGCACCTGAAGAAGGTCAATCTGCAAAGGAACTTGGAAAAACCTGAGTTCCCTGGGTGAGTCAGCATAAGGAGGTCTCTATTCCCCAAGAGAAGGGAAAGAAGTCAGAGAGAAAAGTTAAGCAAGCTTTTAGAAGGAAAGGTGCCTGGGATAGACAGAAAATGGCGGGTCCAAGAGAAGGGAGAAACGTGCACATATCATTGGAGGAAGAGCAGATGAGTAGAGAGAAAGGGAGAGGAGTGGAAGAACAGAGAGCTCATGGGAGAAGAGAGTGTGGGTGCGTGTTCCCTGTAGTTTTATTCAAACTAGGGCATGCCCAGTGTGACATCAGCCTGGGCACCCAGCTCTATGTACCTAGTGTGACATGGGCCTAGGGTCTTTGTTTTGTAAATGAATCAATGGCTCAGTAGGCTGTGGGCCCATTTGGAAATGTCCTTTCAATGTCCTCAGATGCACATATGGCTTCATTCATCATGGCAGACCATCAGGAGCCATTTTCGATCCCTTTTCCTCCATATCATCTGCTAATGGCTAAGCTAGCTACCTAACATTAGTAGCTTTATGAGAAGAGTGCTTGAGTTCTTTATTCAACACCTGAAGACAGAGAAGACAGCCATCTGCAAAGGCAGGGAAAGGGCTTTTACCAAGAACCAAATCAGTTGGCCCTTTGATGTAGGATTTTCCAGTCTCCAGAACTGTCAGAAATAAATATCTGTTATATAAGCTGAAAAGAGAGAATGAAAAAATGAAAGGAAGGAAGGAGGAAGGGAGGGGGCAGGAGGAAAGGAGGAAGGGAGAGAGGGAGGGAGGGAGGGAGGAAGGAAGAAAGGAAGGGAGGAAAAAAAGAAGGAAATAAAACCCTGCTCATCACTGTCTCCCAAGATCTGGTACTGCATTCATAGTGAGACTATACAAGGGCAAAGGTCTTAGGGAAAAATGCAGAACCAAGGATCTACAGTATGCTACAAGTCCGAGAAAATCTCTTAATTATCTTTTAGCTGTAGGTTTGGGAAAACTTTGAAAGGCCTTAATTCTCTCAGGAGAGAAAAATATCTCTTTAGTAATCAGATCTTGTACTCAATAATGGATCTTTTCCCTCAAAAGCTGTAGTTTTTCCATCAAAACCTAATGACTTTTATGTATGAGTTGCTGTAAGAGGTAAAGTGAGTCAGTTCAGACTACTTTCTAGGGAGAGAACATAACAAACCATCAACATATGTAATGAGTAGAATCTCAGGAAAATTGTAGAGTTGCCAAGTGCTGATGCAGTGCCTGGGGAAAATAAGCAGGGGCTAAGATAAACCCATAGACTGTAGCTGTAGCCCTGTGGCATCCAATCCCATCAGATCTTGGAAGCTATGCCGGGCTGGGCCTGGTTAGTACTTGGATGGGAGACCACCTGGGAATACCAGGTGCTGTAAGCTTGGGAGATGGAGCCGGCAACCCACTCCCAAAAATCAATCTGCTATTGAAAACCCTATGAACAGCAGAGAAGCACTGACAATAGTGTTTCCCCTGTTGTATGTGGGGTCACTACGAATTGGACACCGACTTGACAGCACCTAACAAAAACAAGGTAAACCCTTGAGACTGGGATTTAGCTCAGTTGGTAGAGCACCCCTCTGCAGTCTCTGAGGCTCCCTATTGAATGCCCAGCACTGCAAAAATGGGAGAAGGATGGGGCAATCCACTCCCAAGGCAATCCTAAAACAATCAGCCATTGAACACCCAATGAGGGTCATTATGAGTCGGGGGGGGCAATTCGATGTCACCTAACAACAACAAGGTAAACTCTTGCTGCATGTTAGTCCAGATATACTATTGTTTTTCTAAATAACAGCAAACAAACACTGACTCTCTGTATCAACTGGAATGCTAAAGAAAGATGAGCACAGAGATCTATTTCTGTGAACCAGTTTGAATCAGAGGGCAAATTAGACATTAAGTTATGTTTGAAATTATAGGAAACCTTAATATCACAATTTTATTACTTGCTCCTAAGTCCTGAGCAAACCTACAACACCATCCATTTTTTTTAACTGGCAAGACTGGAGTGTTGCAATGGCTGATACACAGAATTATCAGTCTTTATTCAATCAAGTCTACAGTTGGTGAGAGCCCTTGAATCCCTTCAGGCTTTAATAGATATTGGGGTCATTCAGGCAAATGTTTAGAGTGATCTATTTAGTCTTTTACAGGCTCCATACTTTTAACCTTTCCTATATCCAGAGAAGAAGAGGCCCATAAACATGTAGGTATTTTAGAAAGATCAGGGATATTACATGCCTGAGCTTAAACATATCAAGCCAGCATCCTGATTCAGAGGAGTCAGGAAGTGCTAAGACTATTTCTCCTTCCAAAGAGAATTTTATGTGCCCCCTTAGGTTAGAGAGTAAGTCCCATCCCAGCAAGTTCACTGGAGCAGCATCACATTGTATAAAGCTGTGTTTTTATGAAAATGGCCCAAAAGTCAATTAGACAGGTGTAGGTAAGTGCACCTCTTATTCCTGATTTGAAACCTTCACCACAAAAATGACCATCTTACTCCAAGGGATTTGTTGATTCATTCAAGTGGAGTTTATGGTAAACAAAGTGGTTCCAGCATTTGCTAAGGTGGTGCAAGATTGCTCCTGTCTCTCAGCTTTTTCTTCTCCATGTTTGTTCAAAGGTACTATGGGGAACAAGTTATTGGTGAGCAATCAGTGTTGACTGTTATCTCATGGGCTTGCTCTAGTGAGGAGATATTTTGGTCCAAAAGAAAGAGGTTGATTGGTGGGCTCACATAAAAGTAGCCCATGGGCAGGTATTTTTTGATAATGTCCTTGCCATAATCTAAGGCTAGCCCATTTCTCCTCCAGTGCCACAAAAGAGAGCATCTTGGGATAAAGAATTTCTTATTCTAAATTCTTTTGGCCATGGCTTACAATAAGAACACAAAGATCCCTTTGATCTGGGCTCCTTCAATTGTAATGGTAGAGACAAAAGCTTGTCAGCATCTTTGGGTTCTTTTTCTATAGTCCTCTAAAACAGGGGTTTCCCAGCCCCTTTTAGGAATTGGGCTGCAATTCCTAAATTGCACAGCAGAAGGTGAGCAGTAGGTGAGTGAGCAAAGCTTCATGGGTATTTACAGCTTCTCCTCACAGGCTCACATCCCAAAACACCACCACCACCACCACAGTTGACTTTGGGAAATTGTCTTCCACAAAACTGGGCACTAGTTTCAAAAAGATTGGGGACTACTGCTCTAAAATGCTTAGACAAAACCACCAATCCAACCATATCTGTAACTTCCCATCTCAGTTTTTGCTTCTTAATTAGACTGCTAAGCTCAGAGCAAAGTCCATGTATAAATAGGGCAGTTAGTGCTATTCCATTCTCTGCAGGACATATTCTTTGTGGTATTTCAAGCCCAGAATGATTCACAAACAATGCTTCTAAATGAGCATTGTAATCTGGAACTGGCTCATCCTTTTGCCTGCAGGATTGAATATTAGACCAATCCATTTTCAAAGGAATAATCATAGAAATTGTATGTAAAATGACTTCAGCAATTCTTTCAGCTGCCTTTGGGCCCTTTTTTGAAGAGGCTGTGGAAGGGTCTTCAGGGTCTTCCTCAGGGTCCTTCCATCTATTTTAGAGTTTAACCAGGTTATGATATCATGTGATTAAATTGGTGATGTTCAGAAAGTCTTGGATTGTAAGTTCCTATGAGGATTCTACATCCCTTGGTATATATTAGAGGATTTTCTTTTAAATTGAAGGAGTCTCTTTCAATAGCTGTAAACTCAGCCTTAGACCATAGAATGAAAATGGAGATGCCAGGCAGGCCTGGTTGATCAAAAGGCCTCACTTTGTAAGAAAGGCATCTAATTCTCCCTTCTTCATTGTCTTCAGAGTGAAAAGATAATTGAGCAAAAAGGTTAATGGACTCAAAGCATTGGGGTAAAGGCATATAGAGGAGGAGCAGTTAAGATTAGTTCAGTTAAGGTGCAGTGAGTCCTCTTTGGTCATGACCTTAGTTTGTTGCTTAAGCTGTTTATTTGCCTTTTATAAAAAATCTTTCATGGAGGCAATTTCTGATTCTTATAGTCTTTTACCTGCCCATGCATGCCAATTTAAAAACATATCTCATTGCTTTTGATCCCTTCTTTACTAATGTGCCTTGAAAATAAATAATTTTATCCAAATTAAAACATTCTCATAGTGGGAACCATTTTCTTAAGTTGTTTCTAGTAAGGTTAACCTATTTTTTTCCAAAAATGCACATATTTTGGGACATCATTTTGATGCATGAAATTAGCAAGAGTCCCATAATGTGGAGTCCCAGATTCCTTAGATTATGGCAAGGACATTATCAAAAAATACCTGCCCATGTCCTCTTAACTGGATCCAATCCAGTTAACTGTGAAATCCAATTTGACACTGAACTCAGTTTAACTGTTGTCTAACCCAGATACCTGTGGTCCCTTAACTGCACCCAGACTAGTAAAGTAGGGAAAAGAAAAGAAAAAATTTGCTCAAATAAACTTGAAAAGCTCAGAACACAAATAAGTAGAGCTCAGAATCTGAGAAAGAAACTCACGCAGAATCTACAATTTCTATGAAAGATCAAGGGGCACAATGGCCCCTGGCAGGTAGGTACCTCATTTGATAACTTGGTGTTCCTGGGGCTGGCTGGAAGTTCTACTTCTAATCCCACTTCTGACACCAACATATGAAAAGGAAAATCCTGATGAAGGTTCTGTTTAATAGAATTTGAGTAGGAAAATGGTTCATGAGCCAGATAGCATATCCCCAAAGACCTAACTTTCTTCCTGTAGGCCCTACCTCTTAAAGGTTCTACGATCTCCCAGTAGTGATAACTTGAAGGTGAATCCTTTAACACCAGGCCTTTGAGGAACATTCCAGAACCAAACTATGGCACCATGTGACACTTCTGTAGGTTGTCATGTCAGTAATGGATTTGTTGTTGTTGCTGTTAGGTGCTGTCAAGTTGGTATCCAACTCATAGCAACCCTAGGTACAACAGGCGAAACACTATTGTCAGTGCTTCTCTGCTATTCATAGGGTTTTCAATGGTGGATTGATTTTTGGGAGTGGGTTACTGGGTCATTCTCTCTAGCCTGCAGCACCTTGTGTTCCCAGGCGGTCTCCCATCCAAGTACTAACCAGGCCTGATACTGCTTAGCTTCCAAGATCTGATGGGATCGGACGCCACAGTGCTACAGCTACAGGCAGTAATGGATAGGCATATCCTACTTTGTAAAGATATTCCATTGACTTCCATCATTTACTCTGTGTAAAAGCAATTTTGCCTCTATTTTCACCTTTATTTTCACATTTCTTGCTCCATACAAATTTTTATTCCTTGGCTTCTTTTTTGAACCAATTATGGACTCTGCCTGGTTCTTTCATGAATAAAAAACCTCCAGCACCAATACTTGGTAAGCAAGAGTTTGTTTGTTTATTGAGTTTGTTTTTATTTTCCCCAAAAATATATCTTTTAACAATGATAAGGAGGTATGGCCAGTTATTCAAAAGATAGAACAAGTCAAACCAAATGCATTTATTTCCTATTGCCACCATTCTAAATCACCACAAACTCAGTGGCTTAAAACAACACAAGTCCAAAATGTGTCTCAAAAGGCTCAAATCAAGATTCATTCTGGAGGCATCAGAAGATAATCTGTTCCTTGTCTCTTCCAGCTTCTAATGGCTGTTGACACTCCTTGGCTTGTGGCCACATCACTACAATCTCTGATTCCAGTCACCCTCCTCCTCCCTCTCACTCCAATTCCTCCTGTAAGCCTTTTGTAATGGCTATTGTGATCACATGGAGCTCACCCAGATAATTTAGGGTAAGCTCCTCATCTTAAAAACATTAGCTTAATCACATCTGCGAAGTGCTTTGCCCCATATTAGGTAGTAGGGACATGGATGTATGTGGGACACCGTTCATTATTCAGCCTACCACATCAAGAAAAAGTAACAAAAATACAAACCAGAAGAGTAAAAAAGGATGACAAAGTATGTTGCTGTGGTTGCTCTTAGGTGCCATTGAGTCAGGTCCAACTCATGGCCACCTTCATAGGGTTTTCAATGGCTGATTGTTTCAGGATTGCTTCAGGAGTGGACTGCCATGTCCTTCTCCTGTTTGACAAAATATAAAGGGATAAAATCCTGGTAGGTCTCTTCACCAAAAATGTATTTTTTAAATTTGTGAATAAAGGAATTATGAAATAAATTATAATATATGTGTCTATAACTGAAATGTGAAGCCAGTTATAGTAAAAACCCTGTTACCATTATATTTTGCATTACATATGTTTTTAAGTCACAGCATTGAGAATGTTAAGAAATATCCAGTGGAGGCAATCTCCTCCTCTCCTGACATCCCTTTTCTAGCCCCCTCTGAGAAGCTAAGGGAGATACACCCTCACACTGTATTAGTGACCAAACGGTCACATGGTACAGGAAGAAATGAGTGGTATCCCTCCAGAAGCAAGCACACACTTCCGTGGCAATCAGGCTACCTGAAGCGTGTAACCCACAGGTAGGAAGCTCCTTATTAATTAAGTTACCGTCCCCTGATCGCTTTACTTCTGCAGGAAAACTCTGAACTGAACAGGCACCCCAGCTGTTGTCATAATACTCTACCATGTTCATGTGGATCATTTTTTCCTTTGATACTCTGCCACTGTTAGCTGGGTTCTAATTAGCCAGTATGTAACACAGGCCAAGTTCTAGAAACATGCAGTTTCCACCAGCAGCCAGCTTCCCTCTTATTATGATAATAATGAAGATATTCCCAATGGTACCTGGGGACAGTATATCTGATAAAAACCAGCAGAACAATTGCATGTTCCAGACATTCATGCTGAATAAACAGAACAAGCGGAGATGTTAACAGCCCCGACAAAGCCCTTCACAGGAATACAAATTTGTAAAACTATCATTTAAAATTCCTTTGTGTTTGCTCTACTCATGGAGGACATTTCACTCCATCAAACATTCAAGACAAAAAATGGTATCCAAATGGAAACCAGATCAGATTATCCCTCTGCTGTAGATTCTAGCAGAAGCTCAGGTAGTTGCCTCTACATCATTTGACCCAGCCTGAGGATCATAGAATTGGTTAGTAATGGCAGCATCAACTGTCTCACCACAAATCCAGTAACAAACCAGTGACCTCAACTGGTATGTGCATTAACTGAGCACTTTGGTCTATATCAAGTGATAACTGAATCATCAGGACATACCTCATGATGGTATTTCTAGACTTATTTTCAAGTATGAAAGCTCACTTATACTAAAAATTATATCATGAAACCCTATGCGATAAAAGATCTATTTTTAGCATTTTTGGTTATATAAATATACAATGAAATAGTTAACTATGAATTCAGTCACTCTTTAAAATAAATTTGCATCTTATAATCACATTTACATATATTTGAAAATATTTATAGGCCTACTTTTGGTATTTATTACTTTTCCAGTCCACGGGTCATAGATTCAAGGATCTGTTGCAATATTTTCTCAGCTATTTCTCCAGAAATCCAATTTATAATTTAGGAATCACTACTCTACAGCATGGGCCTGGGATTTAGCTCAGTTGGTACAGCACCCCTCTGCAGTCCCTGAGGTCCCAGGTATGATACCTAGCACCACAAAAATGGGAGAAGGATGTGGCAATCCACTCCCGAGGCAATCCTGAAACAATCAGCTATTGAAAACCCTGTGAGAGTTGTTATGAGTCAGACATGACTCGACAGTATGTAACAGCAATAACAACTACATAGCATGCAAAGAGAAAATGGCCTAGCCTGTGCCTTTAAAGATCCTGACATTTTAATACACGATCACAGTCAAGAGTTTTAACTGAAGCTGCTGGTGGACCAAAGGGAGAGAATACCCGAGGAAGAGGACAGCGTGGGGGATAATAAAGAAGTAAAATGGCAGAAGTCAGCGACTGCTTGGTGTATTATGTGAGGCAGAGTTAGGGCCTCAAACGGATGCCATTGAGCTATGTGTTGGAGGTTTCACTAAAGCAGGTCCCAGGAAGAGGGGTAGGTCTAAAGAACTAGGCATTTCAGTCTCTGGGCTCTCCAAAACAGTCCCTCCTCACAAAGAGGATGACATCCTGAGTGCTTTTGTGGCCACTATGGAGGCCCTATTTCACTATGACCCAGACATGAATCAATTTCAACTCCCATCTATTTAGACCCAGGGAATTGCAGCATCTCACAGAACCTTGGGAGGTAACATCTTCATTTGATTATCCTCCTGTCAAGGATAATTTGGGTGCTCACATCCAATCCAGAGACTGGCCTATTCTCTGACTCCTAACAAGGCCAATATCTTATTTGTAGGTGAGTAGTGGCAAAGCTATTTTCTCTAAGCACTTCACTTTACTGTTTGCTCCATGGCTTGGAAGCTGCAGAAAAGAAGTCAAAGGAGGTGATTAGAACCACTTTCAGATTAAAAATTCTGCAGTGGTGCTGGGTGATCAGTTAACACCAACTCTCAGTTTATCACCCCACTGTCTCTGCCTGTCTAACATAGTCATTTACTTGTCTTACTTATGCACATCTCTAGGCAACTTTGAAGGGGGAAGAACAAAGATATATAGACAGCCTCTGACTGTCTCTGGATGGCAGAGTTAAGCCAATGATGGATTCATTCTTCTGTCTTCAAAAGTTTGCATATCACCCAATTTGACACCCATTAAAAAAAGAAAAAGTAAAAGGCAAATCTAAGCAAATAAAAATTAGGTCAGGAGCCCCCACTTTTCACCTGCAAGCATGTGCTCAGGACCTGGAAGAGGAGGATAAAATACAAATTAAAAGGCACTATGGAAGTAGTCATGACAGCTTTGACTGGATAGTTAATCAGCAGAATTTGAGAAAATTCAGACAGATGATTTGGCATTGCTGAAAGCATTGACATTTACCAACCAAAGATAGTCAGAATCGAATTCTTGGAGTAAACAAGAGCGCCTGAAATGAGTGATCACAAACTGCCCTGCAGCACCTTCTGCAGGTAACACCACGTTCCTCCTGCAGTGGAGCCTGCATGGCTCTTCTGCCACTTCCCACTCCACAGCATAGAGATGCAGCAAACAGTAGGTAGTTAATCAGAATCAAATGACCAATGATCTCCAGGCCTTAAAACTTAAGTCCCAACATAAAAGGTGCTGTTGTTCAAGGGACCCAGGGATATACACATGTATCATGTTCTGCATCTGTGCCAGCAACCCTTTACAATGTGCAAGGGTCAACGTGGAAGGTGACAGATGGAAGATTGGGGGCTGAAGTTGAGCTCCTGCTGTACGAGAAAGGTGCTTGCCCCTTTAAAGCTAAGCCAGGTGTCCGGAAACTTAAGTGTTCATGAAAAACAGGAAAAGGTCTGGGGGCCTGGACCCGTGATGATGATTTGGCACCTTGCAGGAACTCAGGTGGCTAACCATGCGGACCTCACTTTAAATTGAGAAGGCAGTTTCATTCTCTCGAATTAAATTGAACCTGAAATTGGGAAGGCATGCATCTTTCCAAAGGCTGCTTCTCTCCCTGAAATGCTGAGTGTCATTAGGCAGGAAGGGGAAGTGCTGGGGGAGCCTTTAGTTCCCTATGATCCGGTATCCAATGGACCACCCAACGTTCCAGAGCTGGGAGAGGAACCACAATAGTAAGGGAGTAGGAGAGGAGAGTGGGGGGCCCTTAGTCCAATTCCGACTTGCCATATGGTAGTTAACAAAGGGCCTATTTAGTAAAATGTGAAGTCCATGAGGACTTCTATCTGCTATCATCGTAAGAATAGCTAAAAAGCATGTAAGTCCATAACCATATTTAACTATGACACCTTCAGAAGAAGAGACCTAAAAGCCTGTGTGAGCATTTTTATTTATAGGGTTTCTGAATATCAGGATTTCACTTGGCTCACTTGATACATCAGTTTTAAAATAGATACATAAGAATTCATACCTAATACTGCAGTCTATATTGTTTTTATATTGCTCTAGCAGCTTAAAATAACAATGAGAATTTATTCTCTCTCACAGTTTCTAAAGGTCAGGAATTCAGGAGAATTTTAACTTCCTTGGGGCCTCTCATGAGGTCACAGATAAACTTCAAGCCAAAAGTCAATCCTCTGAGGCTTGACTAGGGTTTCCAAGAAGGCAAGTGAATGCTGGCTGTTGGCAAGCAAGCTCAGTTCCTTGCTATGTGGACTTCATTATGGGGTTTCTCTAGTGTCCCCATAACATGGCAGTGAGTTTCCCCCAGATGCTAAAACAGGACATGACAATACATGCCAAAATAAATTAGAGGAGTTTTCTCTCATTTAATAAGGGTCCTAAAGCAGATGGTGCATGACTACAAGAGCAGCTTCACCAGTTCATCAGGTACCCAGGTTTCTTCTGTCATTCTGTTCTGCCATCTTTATTACAATACCTAAAGGTTGCCTCCTTGATCAACATGGCTACTAGAGATCCAGACATCTATCCATAATGCAGCAGGAAGTAAAAATTTGAAGAGAAAAAGGAAAAGAAGCCCACATGAACTGTCTACTTCAGAGTTCTATTTTTCAGAGTATCTACCAATAACTTGTTTCCATCTTATTAGCCAGAATGGCACCATCCACTTATAATGGAGTATGAGAAACATATTTCTCAGGAAGCCATATTGCCATTCCATACATAACCAGCTTTTGTAACTAAGGAAGAAAAATAAAATGAACATTGGGTCAGCAACAAATAGTTTCTGTCCTGTTTGTTTTATGGAATTCTCCAAAAAACCGTGTTATGTCAGAATTCTCACATGCTATTTTCACAGGTTAACATATACTTTTAAAAATGAATGATATGGCATATACCTGTAGTTCCAGCATTTCAGAGGCAGAAGCTGGAGAATAAGGAGTTCAAGGTCAGCCTGGGCTATATAGAAAAATTTTGTATCAAAACAAAAACCGAAACAAACAAACAACAAACATACAAGATCAAAGTAGAAAAGAATGGAGTAAATGGGTGGATGAGATATAGCCACCTTGGAAGAGATGTTCTGAATATAATAAAGTATTACATTATCACGGGAATTATCTCATAAACAGAGAAAAGTTTGAGGTTGTCCCAGATTTTGCTTTTCTGGGTTCTACAATCAATACCCACGGAAGCAACAGTCAAGAAATCAAAAGATACATTGCATTGGGAAAAAACTGTCCCAAAAGACTTCTTTAAAGTTTAGAAAAGTAAAGATGTCACATTGAAGATGAAGTTGCAGCTGACTCATGCCATGGTATTTTCAGTCTCATCATATGCTTGTGAAAGCTGGATGTTGAATAAGGGAGACAGAAGAATTGTTGCTTTTGAAGTCTGGTGCTGGAGACAAATATTGAATATACCATGGACTGCCAAAAGAACTAACAGATCTGTCTTAGAAGTGGTACAACCAGAGTGCTCCTTGGAAGCAAGGATGGCTAGACTGCTTCTGATGTATTTTGGACATGTTGTCAGGAAGGACCAATCCCTGGAGAAGGACTTCATATTTTGGAGAGTGGCAGGTCAACAAAAAAAGGGAAGACCCTCAACTTGATGAATTGACACAGTGTCTGCAGCTATGGGCTAAAACATAAAAAAGATCATGTGCCTGGCACAGAGTTGGGGAGTGTTTCATTCTGTTGAACATAGGGTTGCCGAGTTGGACCCAGTTAGATGGCACCTAACAACAACAAGAATCCAAATGTCTCCATGTTCCCCAAAGAGTTTTAGTGGTTCCAAGAGCTGAACTAAAAGGCACAAGTGCTGTGGAGTACCTCCCCAACAACACTGGATTATCTCCCTCTGGTGTGGCTTGGGGACCCATTTGAACACTAGGCTGAAATTCAAAGCTGTTTTTCCATTCTCTCTCCCTGACATTTACAGGAAAAGGCTGAGCTTTCTGCCTAGTAAACAGTGAGGCACTATGGATAGTGGGTGTTAGAAAATGATGCAGAAGCAAACAGAACATTCTTTATGCCAATGGAAACAGTAGATCACCCTTTCTTTGCACCCAAATGACACAGTAAGTGCAAATCAAAAGTTCTCATACCTTGAAAGGAAAACTATTCCACAGACTTCTTAGAGGAAGGAAATACATACCTGCCTATACAGTGCAATAAATGTCTCTTTTAAAATGAAATAATTTCTGAGCTCCTCAGCACAAGACTTACGGTGAAAAGACAGTGCCAATATTAAAATTTAATATAGCCAATCTTGTCATATAACAATAAATCAACCAGTAAAAAGCAGCAAAGTTGTGGGAGTTTTTCTCCTTTACTACAAAGAGTTACAGTGCCTTAATTTGAATGAATGTTGGGTTATGATTATGGGTTAGGATGGTAAAAAGTATGGATTTGTGTCTCTACAGCACTCGAATGGGGTTGCACAGAGCAGTTTATATAGTATTGTGGTTTACTGCTCTATTAATGTCAACAAGTATTTGGTTCTTTTATTAATTCAATGGACTATAAAGATGACCAGTTTAGAAGCTGAAATAAAGTGGAAGGTTTGAATGGTTCAATTATTTTGGCTTCATGAGGCTTTGCCAAAGATGATCTAGTTTTACTATGAGGCTTAGGTGTGTGGAAACGAGTTTCCCTATTTATTAATAGTAGAAGACGCCAAGGCACAAAGGACAAACTCTGCTAAAGGATGGACATCTCATTCTACCATCTACAGACAAGATCGACCTTATTCGGACCATTTCTACCCACAATGGGAGTTTGCAGTCAGACAAACTTGGCCCAGCCACTTAGCAACCACGTGTAATTTCAATCATGCTGCTAAATCTCCTTGAGATTCAGTTTGCACCTGTGAACATGGAGGTACGAGATACCCTATGTTGCAGGTTTGGTAGAATATCTTCTAGGAAAAGGCTGAACTTTGGGTAGGTACTGGAAAAATGTTCCCTGCACCATTTCTGAATTTTAAAGTCAGGATTCTTTCTCTACAGTCTGATGTTTTTTCACTAAATTAGTCTTTGACCTGTTTCCTTAGATCATTATTTCTACAAGATTAAATATATTCCTATGTAAAGTGATTAATGGTGCCGGGCACCTGTAAGGTTTCATAACTGTTAACTTATCATCATCATCGTTATTACGAGAGGTTGCTGGGCTCTATCTGCAGTGCTCCTGGAGATCATACAAATGACCCTGACCCAACAGATTCCTCATTCTGTCACGGGTGGGGGAAAGAATGGGGCAGTCTCTAACACAGTATCACTATTTTTACCACCAAAATATGTTTGAAGATGTTTTCAATCCTTTCATTATTATAATTAGTCACAATAAGACCAAGCAGAGACCCCAGGATGCCCTGGATTCCTGACCTATGTGCTGTGCTGGGTTCTGATTTATGAGAGTTCAGGGATGCAAAGGAACCAGGCATTAAAGCACAAATCCACCCGGTCTTAATCCTGGAGCAGATGAAAATGCCGCCACCTCCCCTGGAGAAGAGAGCAGAGGCGGGGCAGACAGAGTATCCACAACAGGGCACAGCTCTGTGAAAACAGAAGCTTCCTGAAATTGTGCCAAGCAGTGCTGGGCCTGTGTCTCTCTGTGATGATTTATACAGCAGCCCCACCTTCCATCAAAGGCAGAATGGGACAGCAGCAGCGCTGCCATCCAAGCTGATTTGTTAACCAAAGATCAATCATCGCAGCAGACAGAAGTACAGTGGAGATCATCACACCTATGGTAAATGGGAGCGCCTGCCCAGGGAGGGAGATGCAAGAAGTGGAGAGAGAAATGATGGATAGGTCTAAACAGATAAAGATTCTTTTGTGGCGATGGTACATCACCCTTAAATAGAAAATGTGATTTATTTTCCCCAAGGCTGAGAAGAAGCAAAGCAATGCTTTGGGGACCACTTTGCTGCTAAGATTGCATTTAGTGAAACATTTTTTCCAAGGCTCTGGAAGTGAAAAGAAAGCAGTCAGTGACCACCAGAGAAGTCACTGTTTATTAAGCATTAACCTCTCCTAATACCTAATGACCTGGAAGCTAGTGATATTATTTTAATGTGATGTTGTTGTTGGGTGCCATCGAGTTGGACATGAGTCATAGCAACCCTATGTACAACAGAAAAAAAATGCTACCCAACACTATGTCATGCAAATAATCTTTTCATGTTTGAGCCCATTGTTGCAGTCACTGTGTTTCTTCCCATTTTGGGTCATGCCATATCAGCAACTGGAGGTCACAGGGGCTTTACTCCATTCCTGTCATTAAGGTTGACTCTACTCTAAGGAGGCAATGCTTCTTCAGTCATTTCTTGATTGCCTTCCAGCCTGGGGTGGGGGGCATTTTCTGGCACTATATTTGGCATTCTCAACTCCTCATAGTGTTTTCAATGGCTATTTGTTTCAGGAGTAGGGTACTAGGTCCTTATCCCTAGTTTTTCTTAGTCTGGAAGCTCATCTGGTACCTGTTTACCCTGGGCAACCCTGTTGTATCTGAGATGCTGGTGGCATAGCTTTCAGCATCACAACAACATGCAAGCCCCCACAGCACAACAAGCTGACAGACACATGGGGGTCTCAATGTGATACATGAAAACAAATGGATGTCCGTACACTTGTGTTTATTGAGTATCTACTGCAGATCAAATATTGTTCAATATGCTACGGAAATAGTGGTTCAGACAAAAGACAGTCCCTCACTGTGAGGAATTGACATTCTAGTAGGGAAGAAGTTAAAAATAAACACTTATGCAAATAAATGGTTGATTTCAAGTACTGCTAAGCACTGCAAAGGAGATGACTTTTCAGGAGAGAGGATGCCATTTCAGCTAGGATGCTCTGGGGCAGAGGTGGGGACATTTAAATGGAGTGCTCTGAAAAGATGAGTTGACTATGAGCACATGATGGATAAGGGCTTTTCAACCAGAAGGAAGAGAAAACACAAAGGGCTTAAGGCACAAGTGGAGGGAGGTGCAGAAAGGCAGCCAGTGTGTTCAGGAGGCAGCAAACACCTGAAGAGGGAACAGGCGAGGTTCTACAAGTCATTCTGAGCCATGCAGTTAGGAAGTGGTAAAGCCAGAGTGTCACTGAGGACCCAAAGCAATGCTTTGGAGAACCAAGATTCAGTCTTACACACTGAGATAAACACAAAGCAACCTACAGAGGAGTCTAGACAGTGAGTGTGGAGCCAGCATGCCATGTATAAATCCTGACCTTGCTGTTGTTCTTGTTGTTGTTGTTAGGTGCCATAGAGTCAAGTCCAATCTATACCAGCCCTCATAGGACTTTCAATGACTGATTGTTTTGGGATTGCTTTGGGAATGGATTGCTACATCCTTCTCCAGTCTTTGCAGTACTGGAGGTTGAACCCAGGTCCTCAGAGAATGCAGAGAAGCACTCTACCAGCTGAGCTAAACCCAAGCCCAAATCCTGGCCTTATCAGGTACTAACTACAAGGGTAGTTTCCTGACTTCTTGAATGCCTCAGTTTCCTCATCCAAAAAATAAAATAATCACAATATTAATGTCTCCTAGCTCAGTTAGTAAAGTCCTGCTCTGTGCTCTCTGAGGCTCAGGGTTCAATCCTCAGAACCATAAAAGTGAGAGAAGGGCCTGGTAGCCCACTCCTGAAATAATCAGCCATTGACAACGCTATGAGTAGTAGAGAAGCACTGACATGGAACCAAACATGGTACAGTGTTAGGAAGTGTTTTGTTCTGTTATACATAAGGCCACTATGAGTTGGACCTGACTTGATAGCACCTAACAACAACAACAATAGCAAGCAAGTTATGCTTAGAATCAAACAAAGATAAGCTGTGTGAGTGACTGGGTAAGCATTGAACAAGTGGTGTTTTCTGTTTCACTCTTATGGATTTTTCTAAATAGAATGAAACAAACATTGCCCATTCTTGCCTCAAGAATTAGACAGGTCTTGTCTCCAGAAAACTAAACTCTTTCCAGAAAAAGTAATTAATTAACTAACTTTAAAAATCAACACATTGTCTCATTTAAAATTAAAAATGCATGTATATTTGCTTGGGCTGGGATTTAGCTCAGTTGGTAGAGCACTGCTCTGTGGTCTCTGAGGTCCCGAGTTTGAGTCCTAGCACCACAAAAATGGGAGAAAGATGTGGCAATCCATTCCCTAGGCAGTCCCAAAACAGCCATTGAAAACTCTATGAGTGTCGCTCTGAATGGGACATGACTCAAAGGCACCTAACAACAACATATTTGCTTACTATTTTCCCTGGAAAGAACCTCAAATACACCTCTGTTTTTTTAAGGCCTAGTCTCATAAAGAGCCATGTGTTAGTCAAAGTTCTTCAGAGAAACAAAAACCATAGGGTATGTAGAGACGGAGAAAGAGACCTAGTATAAGGCACTGGTTCACATGACTGTAGAGGCTGACGCATCCCAAGACTTTCAGTCAGAAAGCTGTTGAATCAGGAGACGCACCTGTGTGAAGTGTAGTTCCTGTCCAAGTCTAAAAGTTCCTGAGAACCAGGAAAGCTGATGGTATTGTTCGGGTTCAACGCTAACAGGCTCAAGACCAAGGAAGGGCCAATGTTTCAATTCAAGTCTGAAGGCAGGAACAATCCAATGGTCTAGCTCAAAGACAGGCAAAAAGAGTTCCTTTTTATGCTGTTCAGTTCTATTTGGCTCATCGGCTGACTGGATGAGGCCAACCCACATTTGAGAAAGCAATCTCCTTTACTCAGATTACCAATTCAAATGTTAATTTTATCCAAAAACACACTTTCATGGACACACCAGAATCATGTTTGACCAACTATCTGGGCATTCCATAATCAGTCAGGTTGACATATTAAACTACTCATTGCAAGCAGCTAAGCTGGTTTTCCTAGAATGGGAAGGCTGGGAAAGCCAGGGAAGTCACCCACTTCCAAAGAATTTTAATTCCCCCAAGTTAAGATAAGACATTGGCTGAGTGCTTTCCTCAAGAGGAGGAGGCCTAAACCACGAGGCCATGGTACACAGCAGAGTCAGGATCTCAGACAGAAACAGCAGGAGCAGAGATCAGGAAGTCTAGGTACTAAGTTACAGGGCTGTGGAGCAGCAATGTGGGTCCTCATGAGCCAGCTGAGGAGTGAGCCTGGCCACCAATGAAGCTCTCAGATCTGAGGGACCCAGGTGTTCAAGCAGTGAACATCTTCAACAGAGGACCTCACTCTCCACACACAGGTCTCTTTCCCCTTTTGCTTACATTGCTTTAGCCCTTACAAAACTCAAGGGAGAAAGAGACTAACAGATCAAGGTTTTCTCCAACAGGACCCAATGCAGATGCAGGATCAGAGTTGATTTAATTTGGGGAGAGAGGATATGGGATGTCTCCCACCATAGGTGTTTTAGATAAATCCTTACCTATTAAATACATGATGTGCCATAGCTGACCTATAAGGAGAGTTCAATAAATATTGTCTATGACTATTTTTTCAAAGAACAAATAGAGCCATATTCTCCAAAAGGTAGCTGTCAGTATTCTATAAAAGTACAATAAACTTCCCAGACAAGGCCTGGAACAGTCTAGGCCAGAATGACCTTGTCTTAGTTCATTTGGATTCCTATAACAAAATGCCTTGAACTGAGTAGGTTATAAACAACAGAAATTTATTTCTCACTGTTCTGGGGCTGAGAAGTCCAAGATCAAGGTTCCAGCAGATTCAGTGTCCAGTGAGGGCCAGCTCCTCACAGAAAAGACCTTTTCAGCATGCCATCAGATAGCAAAGAAGACAAACAAGCTCCCTGGGACCTCTTTTATACAGCCACTGATCCCATTCATGAGAACTCTCCTCTACTGACCAAATCACTTCCCTGAAAGATTAAGTCCTCATCTCTTAATAACTTCACTTTGGAGATGAGTTTCAACATGTGAATTCTGGAGTGTGGAAACATTCAGACCACAGTACACCTTATACTTGTACTTGAACCTGTTCTAACTAGTTCATCTGAAGGAGAATTTAATAATTTAAAAAAAGGTATGCTCTGCATTACATTGTGAGCAGCATTAAGAGTGGCCTCTAAATTGATAAATGTCCAGGTCAAGTAACACCACCCGTATTATTTTTAAGTTATTTTTCAACATAATAATTTATCTCTGGGAAATCTTAATAAAACTTAGTCAATAGTAATCTGGAAGAAAAATTGAAGCAGGTAAGAGAGGCAAGGTCCCATCCTGAGGTACAGAAACAAGAGATGTATGGTCATTGCTAAGAAGTAGTTTTAGGCAGCAGCTAGAAGAGCAACTTTCTGTTTCTTCTCCCTCTGCCGCCTCCTTAAATCATTCTAGCTCCAAAGGCCCTCCCCAATGCACAGGCCCTGGGAGGAAGCATGACTATGGAATAGGTTACAGGGTCAAAGGGGAAAGAGTCAAGTGCAAATGGCCAGACCACCACCCAGGAGCACTTATGGCAGATTAATCTCCAACAAAACATTTGCAAAAAAGATTCTCTTGTTCTACACAATCCTGGGTATATGTGAACCAGTACTATATCAGCATTCTGTTAATTTGTAGGGAAAGAAGAAAAGCAATACTTGTTCCTAAAGCTATCTAGATTCTACAGATAATGTTCATGAGCTCATAAACTGGACCCTGTATTCTCTTAGGCTACACAGAGAAAGGCAAACTGAAACTTCCAAGTGTTTCCCCTCATTTTGTGGAACTGTCTGAAAGTGATCCAGCATCCTTAAGCTACCCCTCTTGAGCCCTGCTGATATCTCAAAGGTTTCAGATAGACTTGTTGAATGTAGCTTTCCACTTCATATGAGAAAGAGCAGAGGAAGGCCCAAAGAAGAGGAGAAAGAAAGAAAAACTATGAATACCTATGTGTCTTAGTCTGTTTGGTGTTGCTGTAACAGAGTATCTGATGTTGGGTAATTTATAGAGAAAAGAGACTTAATGGGCTCATGAGTCTGGCCGAGTGCAGAAGGGTCCAAACACATGGAGTGGTCTCACTTTTTTATAATCAACTCTTTCAAGAACTGACTCCTTCCAAATCTGACTTACCTGTTGAAACCAGCATTGATCCATTGATGAGGGTTGTACCCCCACAATCCAATTACCTCCCACTAGGTCCCACCTCTTAAAGGCTCTACCATTTCCCAACATCATCATTATGGTGACCAAGCTTCCAACATATGGAACTCTAAGGGTCACACTCAAGCTATAGGCAAACTACAGCACTATGGAAAAACATTTCCATCAAGGTCATTTTTTCATGCTTCTATATTTTAATTTTTTATATAGGAACTAAAGCCATATAGAAAAATATCCAAATAATGTGAAATGGTTGTACAGTGAAATGTGGACTACTTCCCACTTCTCCCAGAAGTTTCCCAATTTATTCCCCCAACAGTGACTACTCTTAACAGTTTCTCAGGTATTCTTCCAGACAGAATCTATCTACATAAATACAAATCATTTACCAGAGTGTTTCTGTATGTTAATCCATGGTGCCTAACTCATACTGATGTTTAAGAAGCAGAGCTTGAGACATCAGAGGAAGCTACCCTAATTTGCCACATTTAAATGATGGTGCCACTGGCTCTATCTGCAAAAAGAGCTCCGCTACCACCCCTCACAATGAACACACAAGGATCTCTCCTCCAGGCACAGGTAAAAAGATACATCTGGTGCTCTGCACCTGTTTATTGAACACCTAGCATGTACTAGGTCCTGAGCTGAGCACTTGTAAGTTCACGTCTGGAAAGAAGAAAGGGTCATCCTGAACCTACCTCTGGGCATAGTACCACAGGGGAACTGCTTTTATTAATATATTGCACAAACAATGAAAACAATAACAATCTGTCTCTAAATATATTTGAAGTAGGAAACCTGAATAAAGTGCCTTTGTTCCTTCCTAAATGAGAGACATCATCTTAATGCAATCCAACTTTTTCCCTTATTCAAATAAAGCATCAAGAGGCGCCCTATGAGGAAAGTGGTCCCCAAAGGCAGGCGGGGTCTCTGAGTAGTAGGTGCAGTCTGGGCAAGTGGACCAGAAGGCAGACAGCTCCATGGTTAGACTACTGGTACCATCTTATACTTTCCCTTGGTCTTTTTCAGTGTCTCAGATCTCCACAGGTAGCCAGATTTTACTGTTATTATGGAAGAAATGCTTTGGAATGGATGCATCACATTTATTAAAAGAAGAAAGAGCCCTTGATCAACACTTTGACAAATGAGCAGTCAGATATGTACTTACAAGGGGGCAAAGAGATTCTTTCCAAAGAAGAGCTAATCAAAAGCAGGCATCTTAGGTAGAAGATGAAGATTTTACAACAGTGGCCTCAGATCCAAAGCAGCACAATTTTATGCCTACCTGCTTTCAAAAAGAAGCTGATTCTCCTCTGCATCATCCCCTGCCCCCACAAAAAAGAAAAAAAAATCCCACAAATGGACCGGAGAGGACAATTACTCTCCAAGGTCCCCTTTGCCTAAAATTTTCCAATTCTGTTATGTTGCCATTACTTATAGTCTATATGTCAAAGTAATCTTCCAAGATAAATCAGCTTGGGGCAATAAATAAAGGTTTATTGAGTGGACATGTTGTACATCTTTTTAAAAAAGCATTTCTTTAAAATTTTTTTCTTTGTTCTCATCAAAACCCGCCCCCTACTCCTCCTTCCATCCCCACTAGCACTGCCTCCTCTCTCAGACCTGCTGCTGTTCTAATCCTGGGGTGACTCAGAATCGAGGAAAATAATCAGCCCTATGGAGACCCTCAACTGTGCAATGGAGAGGGGCAAGGCCCTTGAGAAACTCTGAAACAAGAAATTTGACAATAAAACACAGTATCTTCCTTTTTGCCCACTTGTCCTAAAGGCAGCTGCATCATCTAAGCTGATTTTACAGAGATGGAAAAAAAATCCTGTTATTTGAACTTTTTACATATACGAAACAAAGGGCAGAGGATGGGTTTCAGAGGATGGGTTTGAAGGCATCCTCATCTCTGAAGACCATCTGGCAGCCTATCCCATAAACAATGATCACCCATTCTACGCCAGACAAGCACATTGTCATGACAAAGAGTAACAGGTGAAAATTACAAAGACCTGTTCTAAAAGAGTTCCGGGTCCAAGGTCACAAGCTTGGAAATAGACACATTGCCATTAACCATACCTAAAATATTTACTGTGAGTGGATAAAGATCTGAGGCACTACGGAGGAAATTTCTGTGTACATGGTTAGTCTCCAGGAACCAGAAAGGTCTAATGTAGAGTCCTTAGTCACAAAGGATCACAGCAGTATGTAAAATCTGAAGATGGAGCAGAGCAAAATTGAGCAAAGAAAAAGGGAGTTTGGAAGAGGGAAAATAAGCAGGGTGGCCGAAGGAGAAGGAAAAATGAAACGTGCATATAAAAAGTGCCATAGCTAGGTGTTGTCAACACTCATAGGGTTTTCAATGACTCAATGGCAACTAAAAACAACAATATAAAAAATACAACATTGTTCAAAATGGCCACTGCTTGAATAAGCATCTGGGAGAGAAGATGTGAGAAATCAGGAGCCGCTTGTTGTAGAAGGAAATTCAAGTTACAAGGTCTTCAGGCCCAGGACTGCTGATCTCATAGTTGTAAAGATGGTTCTAAGACTTTCAGGCCAGGAGGCTCCTGAGGATGTGGTTGCAGATGAGACCCCACAGGTGCTGCAGAAGATGTGAAAACCCACAGGAGGTCCCAGCACTCAGAGGGACACAAGAAACCAGGTACCATTTCGTAAGAAATACCTGGAGGTCAAAGGCCAGGGTCAAGAGGACTTTATAAGTCTCGTAAAACACCCTTTTATGGATTTTTGTGGGTTTCTCTTTCTTATCAAACAGTGGACTCCTCAGTGCATAAAAGTATGTCTTCTTTAATCACTGAATTTTCAAGATCTAGCCCCCATAGGTACATGATAACATTAAATGCTAAATACATGAATAGGTTCCTTTGTGTTTTCCTGAAGTTTTCACATCTGTAAGTACAGTTAATCCACCAATTTAAACCCCATGAGTTGAATTTTAGAAATTCCATTTTAGAAGTGGAGACGTGAAGGCTTGGAGAGATTAAACAGCTTTTCTAAGGTTATACAGCTAGGAAGTAACCAGGACCCAGGAGATTTATCTTCTTCTGAAGCCTCACCTTTCACCTTCCGTTACCTCATCCACCCTTAGGAATTCTGACCATGGACAGGGACAGACCCTCAGTGCTCTGCTATCTCTCATACCTTCTTATCTTTGCACACTCATCAAGCAAGAGTGTGCAAAGGTTCAATGTGCTCCTGAGATTGCACTCAGGGTTGGACATGCCACAGTGAGCCAAAGTCCCAGCCTGCACAGAGCTTACATTCTCGGAAGGAGAGACATAATAAACAAGAAGGAAATACACAAACAAGATAACCTCAGCAGGCGATGAGAGCTAGGAAGGAAATTAACTCAAGAGTCAGAATAGACTGGGAAGGAGGAGCTGAGTGGTCCTGAAAAGGCTCTCTGGGGACAGACATCTGAGCTGGAGCAGGTGAGAGAAGGAACCACCCACAAAAACCTGGGCAGAGTGTTCCAGGCAGATGGAAGAACATGTGCAAATCCATTTATGTGCAAATGAGCTGGACCTACAGGAAATCCAGGGAAAGTAGCAGAATGGACAAAGAGAGAGGAAGCAGAGTTCAGACCTTGAGTCTGGCATGTGGATTTGAGCCAAAGTTCACGGGCAGTGCTTAGAGAGTTTTGAGCAAGGGAACAAAATGCCATGACTTGGGTTTTGAAAATATGGCATGGGTTGCTATCAGGAGAATAGAGTGCAAGAACATGGATCAGGAAAGCAGAAACCAAGCTCCAACAAGTACGGACTTATTTAGTACAGAGAATGAGAAATTGAAGGACTGTTGGAAGATCTAGGGGCTGAGGTAGAGTCAATCCATCAGTTTTCAGGAAATCAGCAGGTGCAGGAGCCCCAGGAGATCATCCCCAGGGATTGCAGTGACCTAGAGTGTCACCACAGTGGGTCATTCACAGAAGGACCATGGGGAGCCTCTGGCAAAGCCTCACAATTGCTGCACACCAAAAAGCACAGAGTGGGGACATCTCCACCTCCCTCTTCCCTTTCCAGTCTCACAGGACATCATGTGTCACAGACCCTACCTGGACTTTGCCAGCAGGGGATTCTGAAAAATGAGGCTCCCAGATTCCCAGTCACTTCAGAGAAGGGAAATAATCCTGTGCTGCTCTTAGACCCTCCAACGCAGGGGACAGGAGTAAAAACAGGAGGACCTGTGATATTCCAGACAGGATGTGATAGTAACTTGGATAAGGGTGGTGGCAGCAGAATTAGAATTTGACGGACATGGGACACATTTTGGAAGTAATGACAACTGGACTTGATAATGGAGTATATTTGCTTGTTATTGTTAGTCCCTAGAGGTCTTCACCCCAAAAGCCCCCACAAACAAACTCATCCTCAGGGGGCACTGGGACATTTCTAAACAATTTTATTAATATTTAAGTCACCTACCGTATAATTCATCCATTTTCTGTATGATGTAAGGGCTTCTCAGTATATTCACAAAGTTGTGAATCCATCACCAACCCCAATTTTAGAATACAACCTGATGGGAAAATATCCTTCAACCCCACAGTCTCCCTATTTTTTCCAGCCCTAGATGAACAAAATTTTATGTTTTTGCCTCTATAGATTTGCCCATTCTAGACATTTCATATAAATGGCATCATATAATATGTGACCTTTTGTGTTTTCCTTCTTTTGATTAGCATAATGTTTTCAGGATTCATCCACATCATAGCATGTTCTTTATTACTTTTTAGGATCACATAATAGTCCACTGTGTAGGTACCACCTTTTTCTTATATATCTGTGATCTAAACAAACTTCTATTCTTTATAAAGTCTCTAGCCTCCAGTATGTTATTTGTTTATTCATTTGTTTGTTTCAGTGTTGGAGTTGAACCCAGGGCCTTTTGCATACTAGGCAAGTACACCATCATGAACTGCACCCGCAGACCCATTTTTTAATTTTTTATTTGGTGTCAGAGCCTCACTAAATTGCACAGGCTGCCTCTGGTCTCGAACCTGCAATGCTCCTGCCTCAGCTTCCCAAATTGCTGGGATTAGAGGTGTGTTCCACAGTACCTAGCCCATATTTGTTCTAGCAATGGAAAATGGACAAACACAACACCTTTAGTGGGGATTTGTCTTTCACTTCTCCATTCCCAAAAGCCTAAGTCAATTCCCAGTATATGGTTAGCTTCTAGTTTCTCCCATAAATAGGTCAAAAAGGCAATCTGGATTAACTGGAACAAACACCCACATGGTATGAAGCCAGTGAACATTAGGTCTGAAGTCTCCTGTGATATTCAGAAAAATAAAAACAAACTGGAAACAAGCTTCTAAAGAAGTGAGGCAAGAAGTGGAAAAAAATAAGGCAAAACATTATCTGTTTCTGTAGCTGCTATTGACAGATGTTATAAATGGGTAATTTATAAGTGTATAATTTACAGGATATCTATGGCAGTGCCCAGAATGCTGATTCAGAGAGACCATGGGTGAATAATGAGGTGTTTATAGGACACTGTGTGCAGTTTTGTTCGGATTTGTAGTATTGGCTTCTCAGCAATCATTAATGACTTCCCCAGCCACTCCCTATCTCTCGGGCTAAAAAATACGGATTCAGACAGGATCCCAAAAATATACACTTAAATTATTGCACACTGGTTGGTCTACGCTTTAGACATAATCACATGATCTTTTTTCCTTTGGCAATCCTAATAAACCCATATGGACAACTTTGTAAGAAGCTGTTGAGTTTAGAAAAATCTATTCTTCCTCTACACCTTGGCATTTTGTCCATTTCCACCCCTTATCCTTTATTTATGAAGCCTAATTTGCATGAAAACAAGATTCTCTTTTTATCAGAAAGGCATTGTTGGTTTTAAGGCTTCCTAAGATTTTTCTAATGATGGAAAGAATCTCAGGATTAACGAAAACCTCAGATTACATTTATAGCCCTTCAGAAATATACAAGTCAACAAACTCAGATTCTAGGGCCAGATCCACCACTCAACTCACTGAGGAATTCACATTTCTAAATAATCTTTTCTGATGTATAACAAAAAGATTAAGAAAAGGTAGAAGCTCTCAGGATATAAATTCTGGGATGGTAGAGTTTCAAAATATGCTTTTGGGATTATAAAACCTCATAGAAAACACAAATGTTACCTGCAAAGGCCATCTGAAAAAATTAAAACAATATTTTCAATTGACATCTAATGGTCTGAACATGTTCCAAGTACAACCTCTACTTTTTTTCTCCACTCACCTTCACTCAATGAATGATCATTCATGTACTTGTTAAGCAAAAAAAAAACTACAGCAGTTGTCTTTGGTTACTCTCTGGCCCTTCCTTGTCACATCTAATTCATCAGAAAGTCTTACTGGTTTTGTCTCCAAAATATAGCCCAATCCATCCATTTTTCTTCACTCTGTTTTTGACCCCATCAATGCCACTGTCCTCTCACCTGGTCTAGTCCACTAACCTCTGAACAGTCTCTCTGCTTCCAAGCAATGGCTTAACCCAAAATAATCCATTCCCCATACTCTCCAGCCTCTGACACCACCACCTCTAACCCTACAACTTGTTCCCTTTGTTGTTAGCAGAAAATCCCACTTTCCACAGTAGCACACAGTTCCTCCCTCCCCAACCTCATCTTTTGCATCATGTTCCTGCTCATATTGTTTTCTCTGCTCATTGGCCTCCTTTCTCTTCCTAGAGAATATTGTACACTTCCCTTTCTGTGTTGGACTTCCTACAATCCTTCCTCCACATCTTAAATGACCATCACCTTTTCGTTTGGATCTCAGCTCAGATGTTACTTTCACTAAAAGTCTTCCACTCTACCTATATAGCACTGCTCTAAAATTGATAATGTTGTTGTTGTTAAGTGCCATCATTGGTAACAGACTTAGTGACTGTATGTGCAATAGGCGAAAGAGTACCATTAGTGTTTGTCTGCTATTCATAGGGTTTTCAATGGCTCGTTGTTTTTTGGGAGTGTGTTGCCAGGTCCTTCTCCCAAGCCTACAGCACCTAGTGTTCCCAGGTGGTGTTCCATCCAAGTACTAGCCAGGCTCAACCCTGCTTAGCTTCTGGGATATGACAGGATTAGATGCCACAATGGTATGGCTGCAGGCTTAAAATTGATAGAGCCACTCTACCAACATTGAACACTACAGTCTTTATCTCACAGTCTTTGTCTTCATTTAGTTTTACTTATTACCACTCAAAATTAATTTAGATATTTTAATTTTTACTTTTTACTAGACTAATGCCTAGCATATAGTAGGTGCTCAATACATATTTGTCAAATTTCATATTTTGAGTCAAGAGATTTTTCAATTAAGTTATTAACACTGAATCTCCTGGGCTATTTGATATACTGATTGGCAGTAACAGATGGCTTTGATTTTTTTTAAAGGAATGTATATTTGATAATGACAATTATGATAAAAAAAAACTAATGCTCACTAAATCCTTACCATGTGCTAGGCATTATAGATTATGTTTTTGGGTTTTTGTTTTGTTTTGTTTTATTTGGTTTAGTTTTTGGGGGCAGTGTTTAGGGGTTGAATGAAGGGCCTCCCACCTACTTCACAAGTGCTCTACCACTGGGCTGCACCCTCTGCCCATTTTTTACTTTTTGTCTTGAGACAGGATCTTACTAAGTTACTCAGTCAGGCTGCCTCTGGCCTTGAACTTGAGATCCTCCTGCCTCTGCCTCTTGAGTCACTGGGATTATAGGCATGAGCCACCATGCCCAGCTTGTAGTCAGTATTTTATGGGAAAATATCATCTAATTCTCATGACAACCCTGTTTCATAAGCACTTTTAGTATCCTCACCTTCTAGACAAAACAACTCAGACTCAGAAAGATCAAGTATTTGTGAGCTTTATGAATGAAGGGGAGAGAACCAGGTTTTCAATTCAAAGTTTGTCTGAATCCAAAGTTCATGCTCTTACTCACTTTGCTTCCCTAATTGTTGTAGTTTATGCTTTTTCTCCCCTAGATCTAAACTTCTAGGCAATAAAAATAATGAACACATGCCATAATCTGAAAAAGTTTCAGAAATATTTTGGGATTATGTTGAAGTGTCATAAGAGTCCAGCTGGCCTCCACTGGGGTTCCATAGCCTAACAAGACAGACAACTGATTTGTTAGCAACCCCTGGTTGAGATATAAGTCTACCATATTCACAGACACCATGGTGCTAATTTGTTCATTTCCAGTGATTAAATGGTGTTAAGTATGGGGATGTTTGAGAATCAAGCCACTCTCTCTGCAGGCAAACCCACATGGGAGGAAAGATTATGAACAGACATTTGCTTGGTGAGGATGGAATAAAAGTATGAGAGGGGTATAAAGCTGGTTATGAGTGGTGCACCTGGCCTTTTTTTGCAGAGGTGGGGGTTAGGGGAGGCAGAGGAAAGAGCTTGAAAATAAAGCCCTCTCCTGGAAAATGAGGAGAACTAGACAGGCATTTTGGGAGAAGGACCTGGCAATCCCCTCCCAAAAATCAATCTGCTATTGAAAACCCTATGAACAGCAGGGAAGCACTGACAATAGTGTTTCCCCTGTTGTACAGAGGGTCGCTATGAGTCGGATACCGTCTCGACGGCGCCTAACAACAACAACAACAACAGACAGGCATTGCCTCTCTCCAACTTCTTCCTGTGAAGTATTTTCTCTCTCTGCTCAAGTCAAAACCTGCAGTCAATTCACTATTATGTCTTGGCCTAGAAAACATTTTATTTTTAAGGTGACTTTGCAGTTCTCCAAACAGATCCAAGTCAGTTTTATAGCTTAATTCTTAAAGAATAGTCTCACACATTGCAAATTCCCATGGGATGCACTGTGGCCCCTTTATTCCATTTACAAAAGCATGTTTGTTGGTCTAAAGTGAGAGGAAGGAAGTGGAAAGGGCTCAGCTGGGGACCAAGTCCCCTCAAACTCTCAATTCCAAGCCTTCAGTGAGCAAGGAAAAACATGTTTCCCTTTTCCCCTTTTCCCCGCAGAGGTTTAAATCTGACACCAGCAATACAGTGTCCTCTGCTTATCATTCCATCTTAATTCATCACTTCCAGCAGCTGACCTTTCAACCTTCCCTGCTTGTATCATAATGAAGAGAAAAATTGATGAGCAGTGAGGGCAAAGTTTCTGCCAACTGCTGTTTCTTTTACGTCAGGACTGCCAACAAGCAGGTTCCTTCCATGTGCTTCCCTCCCCAGCCCACCACAGGAAGGTAAAGCCTTGGGGAAGCTGGCAGAAGTGTCTCCAGCACGGAATGATTTTCAGGAGTTTGCGGAGACATGTCTGTGGGATGGTCACAGGGTAAGCGTCTTCTGTCACATTTTTGATCTGAGGCATGTTTGTCATATTGGCAATGTATGGGGAAATGAAATCCTGGAAAAGAGGCTACCCTCTGAGAATTAAAATAGTAGAATACACAGTGTGATTGTGATTAGCCATCTGTGAGCATCCAGCAACAGACAGCCTGCAAATGTGTCACTGAAGAATTTGCCGACACCCAAATCTCCAATAAAGATGATAGGAATCATTTCAGGGACATGAGCCAGAAACTTGACAGCAATTTAGAAAGCAAGAAACTCATCAGTTGTAATGTACCCTGCTTAGGGGAAAACATTGGGGGCAGGAATGAGACTGCCAATCCAGAGAGCATTCAACTTGGGCTATGCAGGAATACTGCCACCCTGAGCCAAATGGAGAGAGAGCACCCCAGTAAAGCACCCTGGATCTTCCTACAGCCTTGATTTCACATGAAGATTTTGGGAAATTATAGTAAAATAAAAATGAGTACTTTATTGAGTAGATAACTAGAGGGAATTTTTTTGTAAACCTCGGAGTTTATAATTAATAAGGAGAGAAGGATTTTTAAATTTTTCTTTACTGTTATTTTCTCAGCTCTTTCCCAACTTCCTTTTGTATTCAGAGGAGAAAGTCTTGCCTACAGTGCTTGCTTGCTTGTTAGTCTGTTTGTTTAGGACTTCCATGAAGTTGTTCATTCTCTCTCTCTCTCTCTCTCTCTCTCTCTCTCTCTCTCTCTCTCTCTCTCTCTTCCTCCCTCCCTCCCTCCCTCTATCTCTCTCCCCCTTTCTCCCTCATCCTCATTGTTCCCTCATCCTTCTCCCTCATCTTCACCCCAAAACAGTTAGATTCAGAGCAAGGGCTCTCTGCTGACCTGGCATGCAAGCCAAGTCCTTGCTCAAAATATCATTAGAATTATCAGTCAGGGTCCAAGCAGGAAAGAGAAACCACACTGGTAATTTGAACAAGGAAAACATAAAGAATTATTATCTAGTCAAGGAGATTGCCAACTAAGAGGGGGGGAAACATCATCTAAACAGGGTCAACATGTGGCTCAAGTCTGGCCTTACCCATTCACTTATGCACTATGTGTGGACATCGTTTTACTATTGTGAAAAGTCCCCCTCATTAGGGAGTTACTGGAACTTAGCAGGAACTCACTACCATGGAGACTTCTAAACTCACTTTGCATCGCTGGGGCTCTGTGCACTGTTGACAGCCTTGCACCATAGGACCCAGACATAAAATCATGTTGGAACAAAGGAGAGATGCCTCTTCCCCACCACCAGAGTCCCTCCAGTGTCCACTACTGGCAAAGCCGATACCAAGCCATCAGGTAGATTAGAGATGTTTGCACATACACCTCCAGTTTCACAAAGCAGGGGGAAAAAAGTACCCTTTAAAGCTGAAAAGCAATAATCTGAGCACCAGTACCTATAAAAAAATATTAAAGGAACTGTCACATCAGAGCTTTTGTCAATTATTTATATCGCTAAAGAGAAAAGAATTTGGAAAAATGGTTTCTGTTAAAACCTATGTATAACTCATTCTTCTCCTGAAACCCATTAAAATGGCAGTAAACAAACTTTTAAAATATAAAACCCTAAAGAATAAGCACAATAGGAAAGATTAAAGAATTTTTAATTCAACAATTTTAGGAAGATAGAATGCAAATGGAGGAGGTGTCAGCTACATAGAGTGGTAGCAGCTATAACCTAGGATGCATGCAGAGATAAGAGCCCATTTACCCACAGAAACTTTGAAAGGCATAGAATCTGGAGGCAGCAGAATTCATAACAATTAGGAGTGAAGAACAAGGCTGAAAACAGAGTACCAGTTTTCTGAGGCTGACACACTAACTATACCACTGACTAGGAGAGAGCTACAGTTTGGATCTGGAAGGTTCCACAAAGGTTTACAAACTAAAGACGTGGTCTTCATCTTAGCACTATGGGAAGGTGGTGGAAACCTTGAAGATGTGGAACCCAAGAGGAGATTTGGGAATGTGGGATGTGTGGGATGCCTCCCCTCCCCCTCATCTGTATTTTGTTTCACAGTCACCATGATGTGACCAGCTTGCACTACCCACATGCTTCACAATGGGATGCCTCATCATAAGCCCAAAAGCAATGAGGCCACAGGACCATGGACCAAAACCATGAATCAAAATAAACATTTCCTCCTGGTAAGTTGATTATTTCAGGTGTTTGCTACAGTAAAAGAAAGTCAACCCAATGGCTTAATAGAATTTATTTGCCCATAATTCTGCAGACCAGAAGTCCAAGATCAGTGCTTCAATAGAGTTGATTTCTTCTGAGGTCCCTTTCCTTGGCTTACAGATGGTTGACTTCCCTTTGTATCTTCCCATGGTTTACCCCTGTAACTCTGTCCAAAATTCCTCTGCTTATAAGGACACCACTCAAATGACCTCATTTAACATAATTACCTCTTTAAAGATCCTATTATTAAACTGTCATATTCTGAGGGACATCAGCCTAAGAGTCTGGAGAGGATGAAATTCATCCCATGCCACACAAGAGGGAAGAAGTTAAAAGTCTCCCTGTGGACTAGTTGGCTTCCTGTCTCCTGCTAACCAGAAAAATACCACATACCTTCCATGCCAGTGCATATGCATGCGTGCACGTGCACATGCGCACGTGCACACACACACACACACACACACACACACACACAGGAGACCAATGTTTCATCTTCAGAAGAAGTTAAATGCAGATTCAAGACATAAGTCAAAATTCAGGGAGAAGAAATGTCAGAAGTTGAAAACAGATCTTATATGAAAAGCCTGCCTCTAGAACTAAGCCTTCCAGTCAGACAGATTAGAAGTCTTTCAAGTAACCAAAGAGCCCTAAATAAAAAGCTTCCCGATGAAGAAATAGCTGCCAATCCCAATAGCTTCAATATTACTTATTAATATGCTTCATCCATATTCAGTGCTTCTAATCAGCTTTTTAATCATCACTACTATGTA
>VMDO01000501.1:235747-294453 GCA_007922755.1 Pedetes capensis
AAGATTGGAGGAAGACTCATTAACAACCTGCGTTATGCAGATGACACCACTTTGCTTGCTGAAAATGAAGAGGATTTAAAACATTTACTGATGAAGATCAAAGATCATAGCCTTCAATATGGGTTACGACTAAACATCAACAAAACAAAAATCCTTACGACTGGGTCAGCACGCAACTTCACATTAAATGGAGAAAAGAGTGAGGTTGTCCAAGATTTTACTTTGCTTGGCTCTATAATCAACACCCGTGGAAGCAGCAGTCAAGAAATCCAAAGACGCATTGCTCTAGGAAAAGCTGTAGCAAAAGATCTCTTTAGAGTATTGAAAAGCAAAGATGTCACATTGAAGACGAAGGTGCGCCTGACTCATGCCATGGTATTTTCAGTGGCATCATATGGTTATGAAAGCTGGACTTTGAACAAGAGAGACAGAAAAAGAATTGATGCTTTTGAATTGTGGTGCTGGAGACATCTATTGAATATACCATGGACTGCCAAAAGAACCAACAAATCTGTCCTAGAAGAAGTACAACCAGAGTGCTCCTTGAAAGCAAAAATGGCCAAACTGTGTCTTACATATTTCGGACATGTAGTCAGGAGAGAACAATCCCTGGAGAAGGACATCATGTTTGGGAGAGTGGCAGGTCAACGCAAAAGAGGAAAACCCTCTACCAGATGGATTGACACAGTGTCTGCAACAATGGGCTTAAACATAAATAAGATGGTTTGCCTGGCACAGAATCGGCAAGTGTTTCGATCTGCTGTACATAGGGTCGCTATGAGTTGGACTCAACTCGATGGTACCTAACAACAACAACAACAACCATGTAGGAGTGGATTGGGATTTAGCCCAGTTGGTAGAGCACCGCTGTGCAATCTCTGAGGTCCCAAGCACCACAAAAATGGGAGAAGGATGTGGCAATCCACTCCTGAGGCAATCCCGAAACAATCAGCCACTGAAAACCCTATAAGGGTTAGTATGAGTCAGACATGAGTTGATGGCACCTAACAACAACAACTACATAGGAATGGACAGTCGGACATTTGAGAAAAGCTCCCCTATCAGAAGAAACCAAAATGGAGCAAAAACTCTCAACATTTGGGAAAATCCAAAAATAAAGCAACTGAAAACACAAAAAGAGAAAAAGGTAACTCTAAGCTATAGTGAATAAGCTAGAACTAGTAAAATTGGAAAGACACGGAAATATATGGTGGTTACTAAAAGAAGGTAGAGTGCTATATAGGTAAAGGTAGAGAATAAATAATTTTAAAAACTAGAAAATTGTTAGTCAAAATGAAAAATGTAAATAAAATATTGGTAATTGTTTTAATTTCAGAAAGTACAACAAATATTGAAAAGATGGAATTAAAAGAGAAAAAAAAATTAAAAAGAAAAAAAGAAAAAGACAAGTTCAAAAAGCATTGAGGCAGGAAATTCAATAATAGATTAATGGAATAGAAAACAAATGGAAAGGAAATAACTTTCAAATTCATGATAGAACATTTTCCAGAAGCAAACATATTAGAATCTCAGAACAACCCATGCTGGGTGCTATGGTACACACCTATAAACCCAGTAACTCTAAAGGCCAAAGCAAGAGGATTGCAAGTTTGAGGCCCAAGGCAGCCTATGCAAATTAGCAAGACCCTATTTCAAAATTTTAAAAAAAAAATTTTAGAGGGGGCTGAGGATGCAGCTCAGTAGCCAAGCACTTGCCTGGCATACACGAGGCCCTTGGTTCAATCCCTCAGGACTGCAAAAAACAAAAATCAAAAACAAAACAAACAAACAAACAAACAAACAGTCCACTGTGTCCAGTACAGGGAATGATAAAAGATAAGCAAAGAGCTCCATATTATGAAATTTCACAGGACCAGGTAGTACAAGTATCCTATTCATTTCCTTGGGAGCTGGAGGAAAGGGCATTGACACAAGATATGAGATGGAATGATAGACTTAACAACAAATCTTCTCACTAACAAAGAAGTTAAAAAGCAATGGAAAAATTACTTCAAAATGCAAAGTGATTTGCAACCAAGTGTTACGTACTCAGCCAAAATATCAAGTAAGTATAAAAATGGATGAAAACATTTTCTGAAAAGCAAGATTTCAAACAAATGATTATCACTTTAATTTCTTAAATACCTAGGAAGATGTCCCCAGAAAACTGAGGGAGAATAAGTTTCCTACAAAACAGTGGATCCAACATAAGAACACACACACAAAAAAAATACACAAGTGAGAGCCACATAGTAGGTCTGCAAGCAATTGTCCCTATGGAAGCATAGGTAGCATAGCCTTTGAACGGCAGACACCCAGGAAAACATAATTAACTTATGGATTGTTTTATTTATTTGATCATTTCAAAAGTAGCATTGATGAACATATAATGAAGTAGGAAAAAATAAATTATAAGCACACAAAAACATAAGCAAATAAGAATATAAAGAAAATAGTAACTAAAAAAAATGTCATTAAGAAGTAAAGTATAACCATGGTACAATTCTTAGCTATGAACTTTCATAGTCATAACAGTAATCCTGACAAAAAATATTTATATAATTTTAATGAGTATAGGAAGAGAAGGTAGGTGGGAGAAGAGTAAGAGTTAAATCCTCCTCTATCACAGAAAATGTCAAATTATAATGTCTAAAATTGATATATTAGTAAACAACAATGCAACAAGAAAGCAAGAGCTGAAAGTGTTGAAACCAGTTGCCTATGGAGAGTTGGGATATATTGTAGGGGCTTCTTAGTTGGGCACTTCTGTTTTTCATTATGCCATTTAATATTTCAGTCTTAAACTAGTGCATGCATTACTTTCTTAAAAACTGAAATCAAGCAGCAAAGAATTGGTCTAGGAGAAGATTGGAGTGAGAGGTGACAGGAAACTACCTGGGAACTAAGGCACTTTTGGAACCTTATAAATATTGGAGTAAGTAATGGACTTTCTGCAACTCTGTGGAAAGGGGGTACATGTTATTTTAACTGTATGTGAACAGAAAAAATGGGGACAGAAGATAGAAATCTCAAGAATAATTGCATTCATGGAGAACCCAAAGTGCATCAACTTTTATAAATCCTAGGCTTAATCCCTACTGGCTAATAGTAAAAAGTAATTTGAAAACTATGAAAAAATTCAACTCATACTCCAGAACAACTATTTTTAAAACCCTCTGTCTTCATATCTCTTGCTTTTCAAAATGGTTTTAAGTATCTAAAGTCAAACTCTCCATTCTCTGTACCACCCATTGGGCCCTTGACCATGCAGCTGATTGGCTTCTGCTATAGTTTGGATATGATTTCAGTGTGCCCCCCAAAAGGAGACATATGTTGAAATTTAATCCCTATTATGAGGTATTAAGAGGGTAAAAACTGATTGACTATGGTATTGAGAGGTGAGATGTTTGGGAGATAATTAGAATTAGATAAAGTCATTGGGGTGGAGCTTCCATGATTGAACACTGGTGGCTTTTTAAGAAGAGGGAGACAGACCAAGAAATACAAACACACACGCACACCCTCCGGGTCTCCTGCCATGTTATGTCCTCCTGCACCACCTTGGGATTCTGCCACAAGGAAGGCCATCAGTAGATGCAGGCCCTCAATCTTGGCCCAGAACTATGAGCCAAAATAAAACCTCTTTTCTTTATAAGTTATCCTGTCTCAGGTATTTCATTATAGTAATAGAAAATAAACTAATGCAGCTTCCTTCTATTTTTCTCTGTTTTGTGACCCATCCTTCTCCACGTTTTTCCAATTTCATATTCACTAAGTAGCCTAGAACAATATTTACTTAAGTTAGCAGAACTGAGGAAATGAAGAAACCATTATATGGTAATAAATCTTATCCTTAATCCAATTCATAGGATTTTCTGAGGTGAAATCTAAGGTTTCTACAACACATTGATGTTTCTTTTTGTTATTTTTGTATGAATTGCAGCAGTATGCTTTCACTTCTAGGGTGAATTTGAGGATCTCTGAGCAGAGAAAATGGAGGATCAAATGTTGGCTATACCCAGGAGTAGAATTCACACCTCTGGGCTCAAATAGTCAAATATCTTCTCCTTGAAGGCAGGGACTTTTGTCTGCTTTTTTCACTGATATATCCTCAGCACTTACAAAAAAGTCTTCTCTGAAGAAGTTTAATAAATTGTTGAAAACTTGAATTTTTGGTAGCTAGCATCCTAGTGATATCCCACACCAGCCTTTCCAGGTCCCACCAAGCAAGCACCTTCTCTAAGCAAAAGAAGTACACACTTTTTAAAAGTCACATCTCTGTTTTAGATAAAGAAGTCAGAGCACTGGGGTCTTCCTCAGTCTCTCAAGTTGGATGATACAAGGCTATTCTGTCATCCTTTCTCAGTGTACTAATGGAATTCAGGCTTTGAGCCTACTCTGCTCGGCTCTTGGCCTCAAAGAAGGTGAAATCTACTGAGAAAATGTCATTCAAGAGGCCCCTTGCAGCCTGCCAGCCTCATTTCAGACACCCTTAGCTTTATACACCCTTCATTCAAACATCAATCATAAGACCAAGAGCTTATAGAACTAGAGCCTTGGGCCAGGAGCTATGAGCCATGGAGTGGAAAATCAAATGAAGAATGTAGAATTTAATGGGCACATCTTAGAAATATTGAAGGGAAATTACCAAAAGAACAAACAAAGAAGAAGCATAAAATCACAGAGCTACTGAGCAATCAAATTGTAGGAGGACAGAGGGTTCCAGTGTCATTGGGAAGAAGATCCTAGTGGAGGTAAATCAGCCAACATAGGTGTCTTAGTGCCTGCAGCTGTAGCCCTGTGGCATCCGATCCCGTCAGATCTCGGAAGCTAAGCAGGGTCAGGCCTGGTTAGTACCTGGATGGGAGACCGCCTGGGAACACCAGAAGCTGTAGGCTGGGAGAAGGACCTGGCAACCCCCTCCCAAAAATCAATCTGCCATTGAAAACCCTATGAACAGCAGAGAAGTACTGACAATAGTGTTTCCCCTGTTGTACAGAGGGTCGCTATGAGTCGGATACCGACTCGACGGCACCAAACAACAACAACAACAGGTGTCTTAGTATATTTTATGTTGCAACAAAACAGTTGACACAAGGTATTTTATAAAGAAGAGAGGTTTATTTTGTTTATGGATCAAGAAACTGGGAAATCCAAGAGCATGACAACACCATCTGCTTAGCATCTAGCAAGGGCCTTCTTGCTACATCACAACATGGTAGAGGGTTATCACATGATGAGATACACCACAAATGCTAACTCTAGTCCTTCTTTCTCTTCTTATAAAACCACTAATGTCATCCAGGGGGGCCCACCCTCATAACTTCATCTAATCCAATGATCTCCCAAAGGTCCTACTACCAAATATCATTAGCATGTTAATTTGGTGATTAAGTTTCCAACACATCAACGTTTGGAGGACACATAAACTATGAGAATGGGTGAGCCCAAAGACACTCTCCTTCTTCTCTCCAGTAAGATTTGATGAGATGTGACCTTTTAGGACATACTGAAATTTGTGGTTGGTGGTGTCATCAAGTCAGGGCCAACTGATAGCAACAGTATGTACAACAGCATGAAACACTCCACAATTATGTGCCAGGCACACAATCTTTTTTGTGTTTAAGCCCATTGTTGCAGCCAATCCTCCTAGTTGAGGGTCTTTCTTTTTTCATTGATCTGCCACTCTCCCAAACACCATGTCCTTCTCCAGGGATTGGTCCCTCCTGACAACAGGTCTGAAACATGTAAGACACAGTCTAGCCATCCTTACTTCCAAGGAGCACTCTGGTTGCACTTTTTCTAGGACAGATCTGTTGATTATTTTGGCATACCATGGTATATTCAATATTTATCTCCAGCGCCATAATTCCAAAGCATCAATTCTTTTCCTATCTCCCTTGTTCAATGTTCAGTTTTCACAACCATATGATGTGACTTGAAATACTATGGCATGAGTCAGGCACACCTTTATCATCAATGTGACATCTTTGCTTTTCAAACACTTTAAAGAGGTCTTTTACAACAGCTTTTCCCAATGTATTGCATCTTTTTGATTTCTTGATAGCTGCTTCTGTGGGTGTTGATTGTAGACCCAAGTAAAGCAAAATCTTGAACAACCTCAATCTTTTCTACATTTATCATGGTATTGCTTTTTGACCCAGTTGTAAGGATTTTTGTTTTCTTGATGTTGATGCACAATCCAGACTGAAGGCTATAAATGTTTCAAATCCTGTCCACTTTCAGCTAGCAGAGTTGTGTCATCTGCAATAACACAGGTTGTTAATGAGTCTTCCTCCAATCACGATGCTGGGTTCTTCTTCATAAAGTCCAGGTTCTTGGATTATTTACTCAGCATGGAGATTGAAGAGGTATGGTGAAATGATACAATCCTGATCCACAACTTTCTTGACCTGGAACCAGGCAGTGTTTCCTTGTTCTGTTCAAATGCATGCCTCCTAGTCCATGTACAGATTCCTCATGAGTATAATTAAGTGTTCTGGTATTCCCATTCTTTGCAATGTTATCCAGGATTTATGATCCACACAGTCAAATGTGTTTGCATAAAGTCAATAAAACATAGATAGACATCTTTCTTGTATTCTCTACTTTTGGCTAATATCAATCTGACATCAGTAATGATGTCCCTCATTCCATTCCCTCTTCTGAATCTGGCTTAGTTTTCTGGCAGTTCCTTGTCTATATACTGTTATAGTTGCTTTTGAATGATCTTTTGCAAAATTTTGCTTGCATGTGATATTAATGATATCATTCCGTAGTATTCACATTCAATTGGATCCACTTTCTTGGGAATAGGCATAAATATGAATCTCTTCCAGGCAGTTGGCCAGGTAGCTATTTTCCAAATCTCAGCATAAACAAGTTAGCACCTCCAGTGATCTTCATAGTGCTTTCAATGGTTGATTGTTTGGGGATAGCTTAAGGAGTGGGTTGCCATGTCCTTCTGTTTTGGAGTGCTAGGGAATGAACCCAGGTCCTCAGAGAGTACAGAGTAGTACTCTACCAACTGAGCTAAATCCAAACCCATATTGAAATGGCAGAAGGAATTTTAAAATGTATCTCTGTCAGGAGTACAGATGGGTTGGAAACATTTTAAAGTGGGCTATTTCATATGACATTCCCTTGGCCCTGACCTGGGTCAACTCTACTGTGTTTTCCAAGGGTAGAGAGCATACCACATCTTTTGAGGCAGACAGGTGGAGAGAAAATCTGGTCTCCTTTGTTATTTTAGTGCCTACTGTCATTTAAGTCATTTCAAAAGTTTGAAAAGAAGTCTTATTTTTAAATTCATAATGTTGACCAAAAAGACTTGCCTTTATTATGCTCATAAATCATTCATATCTCCTTCATAACAAAGAGTTTTTTTTAATTTTTAAAATGCTTTTTTTCCACTTTCTTCCCAACACGGGAGGAAATGAGAATAATATTTTATGTTAATAGGAACAAAATGTTCAAAATGTATGCACTCTATAGAAATCTTATAAAATGTTTCAGTGGAAACATTTTTTAACCAACAAAGGAAATGAAACACAAAAAGCCACATTAAAAGAACATTGATGATTTTTATTTTAATGAGGAACATGAGAGGAGAGGATTATGGATGGGCACAGGGGAGCCCCTGAGAGAAAACTATAGTACATGGGGATCCTGTGGCTACGGTCTGTCCAAAGGTTGCCCACACCTCCCACCTTCTCCTCACCCCACCCCCACCTCCCTTTCTGTGCCAGATCCCAATAGCAAATCCCAGCCTGAGTCTCACGTGCACTCTGCTGATCATCCCCTCAGAGAGGACAGAAATGTCTTCAAGGAGTCAAGATCCACAAGTTTAGAATCCCTAAACTCACCCTTCAGGGAATGAAGCAGGTATTCTAATGTAGAACAGCTTCCCCCTCAGCCAGAGAAACATCCTGAATCCTGACCCAGGTAACTGCTCCAAAGAATCTTTGGGGCTTCATTGCCACCCACTGAGTAGCCAAGAGTAAAGGGAAGGGGACCCTGCAGATCCCACAGAACCCACGGCATCAGGGGCACCCCTTATGGAACACAAGAGCATTGAAGGAAAGAGAATCATTTCTTGGGCACTGAAAGATTGGCTGGAGGTTGCTATAAACACACCACTGAATACAAAGGCTTATGCATTGCACTGGGACCATTTGTACTGCAGTAGGACAACAGTCTGGGGCAAACAGTCTTTTTAGCTTACAGAGAGATTTAGGACCTGATTTCAGTCAATTTATGATCTTCCCGTGGGATGACCCATACTGAGTGCCACTGCAAAACTTGTGGGGCTCCTGAGCAGTGCAGGAAAGACCTTAACCCCCAAAATATGGCAAGTGAAACAGGCAACCGCCCCCTGGTATGAACCCCAACAAATGCAGAATCCCTTTCTAACACACCAATCATGATTCACTGAGTTACTAAAATGTAAAATACCTAAAATGCTTTGAATGAGACTCATGTCTTGTTAAAATGTTTTTTCAAAAAAGAATGACTGCTTGTGAAATAAATAGATCACCATTTTTGGAATGCAGATTTTGATCAGTGAGAAAAGGAAAAGAGGTGAGAGGGAAAACATATTTGGGGGACCCATTATACGCCAATTTCTTTGCCCATGTGCTTTCATATTTACCTCATTTCATTCTTACAATAGGAATGAATAGATATTAGCTCCCGAGCTGGTTATTCTTTGGCCACTTCCTTCACTCTCTATGGTATACCAGGCTCCTGTCTCCGGTAGAGACTGGCCAACAGGCAGCGCTTGTAAGACCAGAAGATGGAAGAATAACAAGATGAGAGGATTTCTTTCTCTAGTTTCCCCATGGTCTTAAGCTGCATTCCTGTCTACAGCTGGTTTTCATTATAAACCTTTTACTATTTGACTCCCAAAATACTGCTTGAATTACTTTGGTAAAAGTTAAATTCAAAGAAATTAAGAATCAGGTTAAGGGAGGAAATCAGAACAAGAGGTGACAGGTAGCTGGCTACCTGGGAATGGAAGCATTCCTGGGGGAATTCTGAAACTATTGGAGACTCATCAGAAGACTGGAGGGGACCCTGGCTACATCACACAAAAACACACAAGCCCAGGTTGATGGCATGTGATTTCCAGCTCTTTCCTAAGTCAGGTGGGTGCTTTGCCTTTTTTCTTGGGGTTATTTTCATCTGTCTTCGTGATAAACCTGGTGGGACCTATGGGCCCTGAAATCCCCTTCACTGTTTGCTTCCAGGAGAAGTAGACGGTTCTTTGGCAAATTGGAAGTCATGCCCAGATCTGACACCTGGGTTCTGCACAGACTTATTCTCCATCATGACTCCTCCTAGACACTGCCTAATAAAATATAAATGATAACCACTACTTGTCTCTCTATTTCTTACTGCAGGAGGAAAAGAAAAAAGAAAAAGCTTGGTTCACTAACAAAATTAAATAAAATTTATAAGAACACTAAGCATTGGATTTTACTACCCATGCTAAAATGGCACAGAGTAAACATCTCACATAAATAACAAGAAGACCATCAGCTATTTCCAAATCCCAGGAGTTTTATTACCCAAAGTGTGTTATGTTGAAACAGGATAGTTAAAATATGGTTTTCCTTTTATTATACTCTTTTGTTTTGAATTTGAGGGGCCTGTTGTTTGAGACATGCTTTCTGATGTCTGTAAATAAAGACCACACAATTCTCCTGAGGTTAACAGAGCAGCTGTTAATCTGAAAAAAAATTGGCCCCTTTGAAGAAGCCATCGGAATTTTACTGTGCAAAAAATCAATACCTGTGAATGGGAGCTTTGGCAAGCAGTGAACCAGCAAGGGGATGTTTCATGTTGGTTACAACCCCTCACTGCTGGGACCGCCCCATGCCCCAGCTAGCCGTCCAGCAGGCAAAGCAGACTTGATTTGAGAGTAAAATTCTATCAAGGAGAAAATAAATGGCACAAATTTTCTTAAAGAGAGGGATTTAAATTAGGAAGGATTGTGTATCTCATCACTCTATCTGGAGGAAGCTTAGGAATAAAGCCTGTATGTCTTGTACTTTGTAAATAAAAACATCGATACATATCTTTTTCCTAAAGAGCAACTGTATTAGAGATGCAGAGTTAAAAGCTATCATGTAAGTGGGGGTATGCACAACTCCATCAAGCCAGAAATTTCTAACAAAGTGCTTACCTGAAGCTCAGAAAGAATGTTCCTGATGACAACCAAGAGGCGCCACAGATCTCAAAGATTATTCTGACTCAGCTAAGTTTGCATTGTTGCCTATAGAATTTTAGTGCTGGGTCTATGTTCTGGCATCCCAGTTCTTAACAAGGTCATAATTTTAATATAGTGGGCATATTCCTACTGCCATAGCAAATAGACTGTTTTAATAAGTGATGCAGTTAATTCTTGATATAAGTTCATGAAACTTTAATTTGAAAAAAATTTAAGTGAAGTTATAGATTAATGTAGCCAAGTCAAATCGCTACCTGTGAATGTCAATTAAATTTACTATGTGGCAAGTATTCATCAACATCATCATCACCACCACCACAATTACCATTATAAGTAATATAAATAGTTAAAAATAATGCACGGTAAGTTACTGAATACTTTGAGCCCAGCACTTTTGCATCAATTTATAAAGATTATATCAATTAAGCATCACGGACTCCTCTAAATGGAAAGAGAACTACTATTATCCCAATGTTTTGAATTCAACATTCAATATGTATTTATTGAGTCTTAATGGGTCCTAGGCACTTATCTGCGTTTACAGCTATAAATAAGTCTGATATAAGGCCTATTATCTAATATAAAACATGCTATAAATCAGTAAATAAAAATGTAAACAAGATCACTTCAGGCAGTGAAAGTTTGCATAAAGACAATAAAATGAGGCAAGGTGAATGAAAGAGACCATAGAGGCTGGGTCTTTGAGAAACGACATTTGAGTGAAGGTTGAAGAATGGAAAAGCAGTTACACCTGTGAAGGACAAGGGACAATGGTTGTTCAGCCTGGTTTGGTCTCAGGAGTGTCTTCACTGGATGTGAAATCAACACTGACCAAAGCTTTGCTACATCATAGTGAGTGAGTCACACCCATTGCACTGTCTCTATACCTTCAAACAGTTATGTCACTCTGAGATTTTTTTTCCAATGGACTGATTATTTACATGCCACTCTTATATGCCCCCTCTGGTGATATGCTCAATCTCTAGTCTCCTATCACTGTTTTTATTACAATTATATTTTCTTTCCAGTTTCTAGCATTTTAGTTCTTAACCATGCTGGTTATAGCTACTGTGCCTTATCAGATCCAGCTGTTTGGCTGTTTTCAACTAATCTGAACAGACTGAGTAGGAACAGAAGCATAAAGTTACTTCTGATGAACACACACACACACACACACACACACACACACACATCAGAGTTAACACTAAACAAATCTGGCACAACATTTATCAGTTTCACAAATAGCAGAAATACCCACATGCTTTTGGTGCAGCCTGATATATTTTTTTTCAAAAGAGATGCTTTAAATTTTCCATTTTGTGCCAAGGTGGGTTTTATGCTTCTGAAATGTACAACATATGGATCTTATGTCCTTATACATTATTTGCATCCCAATAAAACAGCCCATTAATCAAATGGTCTATTGTAACCTCCAGCTGCAGAAACCACAAAAGACCCCCAAGAAAGAAAGCAAGTTTAAACTCAGACTGGGTCCTTTTAAAACAATGTTTGTCTGATCAGATTAAACAGTAGTCAAATGTACAGAAGGTGTTAACATATTAGGGAACAAGGATAAGGACATAGCCATCCCTGAAACTCAAACATAGTGAATTTCTTTCTTGACTTTGGGCCACATGTTTTGCTTTCCCCAGTTGATTTTAATGTTGTTTTCTTATGAGGTCAAAACAAGGTCTTTTTGTAGCAAGCAACATTTAGCTATAACAACGTACAGCTAAATTAAGAGCAGGTCCATTGTTGAAGGGTTCATTAGAGGAGTAAATTGGAATTTTACACCCACATCAACCATTGCAAACTCACCACACCTAATGAAATATGCAAACAGCACTCTGTGCCCCATTCTGTCGTTGCCTCCCTATGAGTTCTTGATGTGTACGTCAGCTGGGTCCTAATGGCAAGCAGTAAATGCCAATTCCAGCTACCTTAATCAAAAGAAAACTTCCTGGGAAGGATATTGGTGGAGGGAGAGTGCTTCTGCTAACCTAGTCCCTGAGAAGCTGGAGACCCAGGAAGAAGAAAGGAATCTGGGGAGCTCTGAGCAGACATGAGGCAAGAAGCAAAACACACGGCAATGTCCCTGTGGCACAATAAAATACACATATATTTGGTCTTGATTTCAGATTCCAGGCACAGAGCTCCTAAAACCCTTGGAATTCCCTGCATGATAGGAGTATCTTTTGTTATTCATAAAGGACCCCTTCAGAAGATAGGTGAGTTTACCCTAATGAAGTGACTCAGGGTGGAGCTCCTAGACAGCTTCAGGATGGGGGCTGGTAACCAAAAAGACCTAACGTAAAATTAGAGGAAGGAATTGTTGGCACTATCTCCAACCTCCAGGAAGGGAGTGAGGCTAAGGACTTGGTTATAAAAGGCTCTTGAGCAGGAAATTGGAGTTCTTTAAAGTTGGTGAGCATACCTACCTACCTGGAGTGTAAGATATGCCAGCTCCATGGAGAAAGAGGCACCCGTGCTTAAGACTCACACCTCGCCCTATGTATTTCTCCATCTGGCTATCCACTAATATACTCATAAAAAACTATAATTGTAAAACATTGCATTTTCTTGAGTTCTGTGAATCATTCTAATAATATACGTATATATAATATACAAATGTATGTAGACTATATATGTTGTTGTTGTCGGGTGCCGTCGAGTCATATCCAACTCACAGTGACCCTCATAGGGTTTTCAATGGCTGATTGTTTTGGGATTGCCTCAGAAGCAGACTGCCATATCCTTCTCCTGTTTTTGTGGTGCTGCAACTCAAACCTGGGACCTTAGAGACTGCAAAGTGGTGATCCACCAACTGAGCTAAATCACAGCCCCAGACTATACATGAGATATATATAATATAATGTGCACTGTAGGCATTATGTAATTTTTTTCAAGGAATTGGCTTACCTGATGGTTAGGCTGGCAAGTCTGAAATTCCTAGGACAGGCCAGCAGCTAGAAACTCTCAAACAGAACCTGATACTGCTGTCTATCAGAGGTAGCCTTTCTTCTTCCTCAGAGAAAACTTAGTTTTGCTCTTGAGACATTTCAACTGATAGGTCCACCTAGATCATTAAGGATAATTGCTTTGTTTAAAGTCAACTGATTGTGAATGTTAGTGGAATCTATAAAATATCTTTACAACAAAACCAAAATTAGTGTCTAAGTGAATAACTACAAACCATAACCTAGTCAAGACACATAAAATCATCACAGTCCAACCCTTGTCAACTTGACACCTATATCATCTTCTTAAACTATACATAGTTCTCCAAATAAAAATAAAGTGATACTTCCACTTGTTGTTGTTGTTACGTGCCGTCAAGTCAGTATCCAATTCATAGTGACCCTCATAGGGTTTTCAATGGCTGACTGTTTCGGGATTGCCTTGGGAGGGGATTGCCAGGCCCTTCTCCCATTTTTGCAGTGCTGGGAATTGAACTCAGGACCTCAGAGACTGCAGCACAGCACTCTACCCACTGAGCTAAATCCCAGCCTGATACTTCCACTTAACAGGACATAACTATCCTGGGTACAACCAAAAATGTATCAACTTGTCAGAGAGGATGCAAAATCTCGGATATTCTGTACACTCTTCCTTGATATTTTGAAACACTATGAAATAGCTTTCTTAATATGCCTTCTGTCAAATGATATGGGAATAAACAAGAAAAAAAAATATTTGCATATACACACAAACATTGTTGTTGTTAGGTACTGTCAAATTAGGTCTGACTCATAGGGTTTTCAATGGCTGATCATTTCAAGAGTGGATTGTCACATCCTGCTCCCATTTTTGTGCTGCTGGGGATCAAACCTGTGTCCTCAGAGTGTATAGACCAACACTCTACTAACTGAGCTAAACCCCAGCCCCATACACAACACATATCCACACAGAAATGTATTCATAAAAATTAGGAAGAAGTATTCATAACAATTAAAATCTTTGTTTCTGAAACTGTCCAGGTGATCATAGTTCATAGTTGTAAGTATTTCATTCCATTGTTATTGTTGTTGTTGTTGTTAGGTGCTGTCGATTTGGTATCTGACTTATAGTGACCCTACATACAACAAGTGAAACACTATTGTCAGTGCTTCTCTGCTGTTCATAGGGTTTTCAATGGTGGGTTGATTTTTGGGAGTGGGTTGCCGGACCCTTCTCCCAAGCCTATAGCACCTGGTGTTCCCAGGCGGTCTCCCATCCAAGTACTAACCAGGCCCAAACCTGCTTAGCTTCCAAGATCTGATGGGATCAGATGCCATAGTGCAACAGCTGCAGGCTTCATTCTATTCCCCATTCTAAATTCCCTTCACCCCCAGTAATCATCTCTGCAATTTAGCTATGGGTTTTGTTGTTGTTATTGTTGTTTGTTTGTTTGTTATCCCTGATAGGAATTCATTCTTAAGAGTCTGGGCCATTAGCAGTCTTGCCTAATTAAGGTCATGTAGTTCTCCATTGCCTTATTCACAGGTTATGGTAAAATAGAGCATTATGGAATAAATTGTGTATCCTCAAATTCATATGTTGAGTCTCAAATCCCCAATGTGATTGTATTTGGAGATAGAGCTGTTAAACGGGTAAGGTTAAATGATCTCCTAAGGGTGGGCCTTAACCAAGTATGACTATTGTGCTTACAAGAAAAGATAGTAAGGATGGGTAAATGCACAGAAAAGGCCATGTTAGGACATAATGAGAAGGCAGGTATTATGGTTTGGATCTAAATGTCCCCCAAAAGCTCATGTGTTGAAGGCTTTGTACCTAATGAAGAAGTCAGAGGTTGAGCCTTTGGAAGGTGATTAGGTCATGAGGGCTTTAACCTCATCAATGGATTAGTCCATTAGTGGATTCATAATTTAATGGGCTATTGGGAGATGGTAGAAGCTTAGGAGGTAGAGCATGGTTGGAGGATAAAGGCCCTAGGGGCATGCCCTTGAAGGAGATGTCTTGTTCCAGCTCTGTTCCTCTTTGCTTCCTGCCTGCTGGCTGCCATGAGGTGAGCAGCTTCCTCCACCACACATTTGCACTGTCGTGAAGTTCTGACACACCAGAGGCCCAGAAAAAACAGAGTCAAGTGACCCAGGATTGAAACCTCTGAAACTGGGAGTCATTATAAATCTTTCCTTCTTTAGTTTTTCAGGTATTTTGTCACAGTGGTGGAAAGATGACTAACACAGTAGCCATCTATAAAACAAGGATAGCTGCTTCAGCAGAAGACAAAAATGCCCACACCTTGATCTTATACTTCCAGCCAAGATTAAGAAAATAGATGTGTTAACAAGCCTTCTGTCCATGGTATTTTGTTATGGCAGTTCTAGCAAACTAAGAGAGAGTCATGGCTTCTCAATTATTTCTCAGATTTCAGCAAGTTCACAGTTCTGTTGTTGTTGTTAAGTGCCATCGAGTCATGTCTGACTCATAGTGACCCTCATAAGGTTTTCAATGGCTGATTGTCTTGGGATTGCCTTGGAAGTAGATTGCCACATCCTTCTCCTGTTTTTGTGGTGCTGGAACTCAAACCTGGGACCTTAGAGACTGCAAAGCGGTGCTCTACCAACTGAGCTAAATACCAGCCCCAGTTTACAGTTCTAGAACCCCTTAAATGGAAGAGAGACCAAGTCCCCAAGAGGCTTCTGTTAACTCTGTCAAAGGTTTATACTATTCATTTTTCTCCTAGCCTTCTCCAAAGGGACTTTTTACCTGGATTCCTGTGCCCTGGCAAAAAGGGAATAGTAAGGTATTTAGAGGATTACTAGACCCTGGCTCCATATAGATCTTAATTTCAGAAGATCCAAAACATCACTGTGGCCTGCCAGTAGAGACCTGCAGAGGTCATGTAATCATGTGGCTTTAGGTCAGATTCATAACACAGCAGGTGTTATGGGTTCCTGAACCCAACCTGTGGTTATTTTGTCAGTTCTAGGATGCATAATTAGATAGATATACTTGGTCATTGGCAGAATCCTCATATTGGCTCCCTGACCTGTGAAATGAGGAAAGTATGGTAGAACAGTCCAACTGGAAGCTGTTACCTACAAAAACAGTGAGCTCAAATCACCACTGCATTGCCAGAAGGACAGCAGAGATGAGTGACATCAACAATGACTTGAAGAATGCAGGGGTAATGATTCCCATCACATCCTCATCTCTCTAACTTAGCCTGTGAAGAAGACAGATTGAAACTTGAGGAACGATGATGGATTACTATAAACTTAGCCAGACAGTGGCTTCAATTGCAGCAGTTGTTCCAATATGATTTCATTGCTTAAGCAAGTTAATATAACCCTTAGTACCTGATATTCATCTATTGAGCTAGTGAATGCTTTTTGTTTGGTTTTGTTTTAAATACTCATTAATAAAAACCATCAGAAGCAATCTGATTTCAGATGACAAGGCCAGCAATCCAATACACATTGACTCTCCTATTATCTCAAGAGCACAAAGTATTATCAAAAAATACAGTGCATGTTTCAATTTTAAAATATACAATAAAAGATGCACTGCCATTAATCCACTCCAAAGACTCCCCTGACTTTTAACACACTTATCCTCTCACTCTTGCCACTTTCTGAAGCAGTTCTGAAAGCCATGTCTTTAGTTTCATTCTCCATCATGACAATGCTCCATGTCACACATCACATCTGGTGCAGCAATTTTTGTCAAATAAAAATATCATGGTGTGTCCTCATCCATCTTATTAACTGGATCTGGCACCATGTGACTTCTAGCTCTTCCCAAAAGTCGAGATGACCATGAAAAGTAAACACTTTGAATAAATTCAGTACATCAAGGCAGCCACAACAGTGCAACTAAACACATGAAAGAGGGCTTCCAGAACTGCTTCAGAAAGTGACAAGAATGATAGGATAAATGTGTTTGAAGCAAGGGGGAGTATTCTGAGGGAGATTTATGGCGATGTGCATTTTAATGTAATATTTTTTTAATTTAAAACGTTCACCATATTTTTGGATCACACCTCATGTATCAATTCTCCCTCCGTAACTCATAAATCAGCCCACAGAGGATTTGATTGCCTTTCCCTTCCAAAAGGCATCACATTAGTCCTTACACTGATGATGATATACTGACTGGACAGTACAGACTTTTAGAATTTGGCGACAAACCCTACCATCTTCTACAAATTACAACTTTTATCTTGATAATCAGCTTTTGGCTTACTCCTGGGTTTTAGTAGAGACTGAACATTCGATCATAGGCCACACAGTTTCCCTGTGACCTGATCTGTGCATCATGAACCTTCTAATGTCAGTTATATGTATACAGTGGCATTCTAATATAGTTATATGCATACAGAGGCATTCTATTATCAAATGGAAGTGGTATGTATAAGCTTGAACTTGAACAAGCCCTGGAGGCACAATAAGTTACTTAAGCAATTGGCCCAAATGCCATGGACCCTACTCCTGCCCACTTTCTCCCCAAATCAGCCTCATAGAGAATTCTCTATGACCAGTTGATGACAGTAGAAAAAAAACTTAGTCTTGGTTTACAGATGGTTCTGCTATGCAGGTTCCACTCAAAACTAAACAGCTACAGTGCTATGGTCATTTTGGGGGTACACCTGAAGAACAATGACAAGGAGAAATCCTCTAAATAGTTGTTCATTTTTGCTTGGAAAGAGAAATATCCAGAGTTAGGAATCCATATTGATTCACAATCTGAAGCCAGTGTTTTTTCTGGCTGGTTAGAGACTTAGAAGGAACATTATTCGAAAAATGGTTACACAGAGGTCTGGGGACAAAGTATGTGGATGAGCATGTCTGAATGATCATAATCCAGAAAGCTGTTTATGTACCATGTGAATGTAAGGATGGTCACAGGAAAGGATGATATTAATGAAGTGAATAGAATGATCTGCTCTGTGGATAGCAATCAGCTTCTTTCCCTAATCACTCTTGTCATCACCCAATGTGTTTATGAACAAAGTCACCATGGTGGCAAGAATGGAGTCTACACATGGGCTCAACAACATGGAATCCACTCAATAAAACCAACCTGGCTATAGCCTCTGCTGAGTGCCCAATCTGTTAGTATCTAATGCTGAGTCCCTATTATAGCATCATTCCACAGGGATCAGACAGATATTGGGTGGCAGGTTGCTAACAGTGGACCATACTCATCATGCAGATCACATTTCTCAAGGAAGGGGCTTGACTGTTTTATTACTGGATATATATCTGCCTTCCCTGAATGCCAGAACTGTTACCCATGGGCTTCCAGAACACCTTATCTCCCATAATGATATTCCACACAGCATTGTTTCCAATCATGGGACTGACTTAATAGTAAATAAGTGTGCCAGTGGTCCTCTGCTCGTAGAATTTATATTTATCCTGTTCTCCAACATCCTGAAGCAGGTGGCTTGCCAAAACAGTGGAATGACCATTTGAAGACTCAGTTTACAACACCACCTAGGCAGTAATCCCTTGCAGAGATGGAGCAATATCATGCAGAAGACTATATGTACTCTAGTCATTTAATATATAGTTCTGTTTCTTCCATAGTCAGGATTCATAGGTCCAGGAAACAAAGGATAAAAATGGACATAACACTATTCACTGTTACTCCTAATCATTCACTAGCAAATGTTTCCTGTCCTCATGATCTTATTCTCTGTTGTTCTAGAGGCCTTAGTTCCAAAGAAAGAAATGCTTTCTACCAGGGGACACATCAATTATTCCACTGAACTGGAAGTTAAGACTGCCATGTGGCAAATTTGTGCTCGTTGTGCCTTTGAATCAACAAGAAAAGAAGGGAGTTACTGTGCTATCTGGGATGATTGATCTTGATTACCAAGGGGACTTTTGTGCTGCTAGATCCCTCAGAGCACCTCTGAGTACTATTGATTACTGCTGATTTGGTAGCTGAAAATGTGTCTGACTCACAAAAACCTATGAAGAGTAGCACTGATTACTTAGTATTCTGATTACTACTTTGGTTGCTGTAGTTCTTTCAGTAAATTCTGACCTTTGGAGAAGAGTGGCCACTGAGCTTTTTAAGGACACTGGGGCTACCCTCACACATTTATTTCTCAGTCATGATGAAAGGTGTGCCCTCTAGACCCTTCCAGGGTGGAGGAGAAGGTCTTACATAATAAATCTATTCCAACATTCCAATCTCCCAAAGCTTTTAGAACTATTCCTCACAGCACACCAAGCAGCCCTGAGATTTCAACTGCACTGAGTGTAGGCATCCATGTTTCATCCAACAACAAACTGTCAGAGATCTTTCTAAATACTTAAGCCAAAAAATTGAATCCAGAATCTCTGGTTGATGGGCCCATGACAATAAATGCAGACCATTCTAACTTCTGTTCCCTCCTATTATCTCACACCCTTAATACTCATTCTCATGAATGGGTTGGATAGTTGTCTGCACAACTGGAAAACCACCATGCAGTTCTTTTGTATGTAGTATAGTTCCTCATGCATCACACTTCATACCTCACCCACTAGGTCTTAAGTCTTGTAATACTTTTAGAAGAAAAGAGTGGTAGAAAATGTTTGGAGGAGAATCAGTGGTGTCCTGCCAGGAATCAACATCAAGGAATGTCTTTACAGATTCTTCAGGTAAGGGAGAGTTAAGCTTCTCAGACATGGACGGAAGAACTGCTTCTACTGGCAAAGAAGACTTGTCAGAATTTAGGGGTTCAGTATCTTCAGGTTCACTGGGATGTTTCTGTATATCCCCATTACAAATATCAGGATCCTATTTCTCCCCCAATAACTTCTCTCACATTAACAGAAGAAACCCACTGTGAGGTTGGGAGTGCAGTTTCTGTAGTATTGTAGCTACTGCTAGGATGAGGCTCAGGTCTTGGCTTTTAAAAACCTCAGCCATGTGATTGTAGGAATTTGGAGTGTCTGCTATAGAATGAGTGTTTATAACCCTCGTTGCTACGTTGAAAGGCTAACCTAATTTGATGGTAGTAGGAAGTGGGGCCTATGGGAGGTGACTAAGCCATGAGAACAGAGCTTTCAGGAGTAGGATTAGTGCCCCAAACCCAAGAGCTCTCTTACCTCCTCCACCATGTGAGAACATGGAGACTATGACCATCCATGAACCAGGAAGTAAGCCCTCACCAGAAATCAAAATCTGCTGACACCTTGGCTTCTGAGCCTCCAAAACTGCGAGAAATAAATTTCTGCTCCTTATAAACCATCGGTTGATGAGATTTTGTGATAGCAGCCTAATTTTAGGTCATTTATCTAGAACTCCATGGGAGAAGGACATGGCAATCCCCTCCTGAGGCAATCCCCAAACAATCAGCCATTGAAAATCCTGTGAGGGTCACTATGAGTTGGACTTGACTTCACGGCACCTAACAACACATAGAGCTCAAGCTAGGCATTTCAAGCTCATTCTTTTGTTTCTTTACTTTCCCCAGCAGTTAGGATTGCCCAATTCATCTCATTGTGTGCTTTCATTTGACTAGAATGCTCTCAAGTATCAAATACATGACCAAAAAAATGCATACATGGTCACACAGAATCTTGTCTTTCATATGCATTTGTTTGTTGTTGTTGTTGTTAGGTGTCACTGAGTCAGGTTCAACTCACAGTGACCCTCACAGGGTTTTCAATGAATGATTATTTTGTGATTTGCTTCAGGAGTGGATTGCCAGGTCCTTTTCCCATTTTTGTGCTGCTGGTGATTGAACCTGGGTTCTCAGAGAATGCAGAGTAACACTCTACCAACTGATCTAAAACCAGCCCGTGCATTTGTTTAGGAGTATCTAATGACAGCATTTTATGTGTTTCCACTGCTACATCATATCATGGACTACCAGTACCTTCTTTACCCCAAGAAATAGAGTCATTAGCACATACAAACCTAATCAGATTAGAGAATCATCCCTTAAGACTCTTTCTCTGGAGCAACTCTGGTACTAAAATTTATGTCAGCTGGAGTTCTACTCAAGAAATAAAAACTAGTTTTATACAGACATACATGCATAGTATATACCTGCATATATATGCATATAGAGACACACACATATTTATATAAATATCTATGCCTACATAATTATTGTAGGTATTGGCAAGCCTGAAACCCACAGGCAGACCAACAAACTAGAAACATTCAGCCAGCAGCCAATGTTGCTGTCCAGAGGCATAATTTCTTTTCCCAGTGAAACTCAGTTTTACAATTAAGACCTACCATCTGACTTGATAGGACCACCCAAATTATCAAAGATAATCTTCTTTACATAAAGTCATCTAATTGCAGATGTTAACAACATTTACAAAATACATTCCTTGCAACACCTAGTTTAGTGTTTAATTGAATGACTCAGTCCTAAAACCTAACCAAGTTGACACATAAAACTAAACATCATACTGTTTTCTGCCCAGAAAGATTGGGACATTAGAACATGTACCATTTCAAGAAAATGAAGTCTATATGATAGTCCATCATTTCAAGTACTGTTCTGACATTGAACTCAGTCCAGGTAATTCTGGAAATAAATCAAAATCCAATAACTGAGATGAAGCCAATGTTGATCTGTCAAAGGCAACGCCAGAGCAATCATACCTGCATCTCAAGATAGCTGAGCCTTTGGATGTGGGTGCTGGTCACTCAGTGGATAGGAATTAGGGCCCCTTCAAGTCTGAAGTAGTTCCATAGCCTGAAAGCAGACTGTGTCCAAAAGTTTCAGTCTGAAAGTGTTTATATTATGATGTTATTAAGAATTATATTAAATATCATACTAGGTTTTTGCCAAGTATCCAAGGACATAAAGCATAGAAAACTGTGTTTTGTTTAATCAAAGCAGAAATAGGAGAGAGGAGTTCTTAACTGAATATTTATTGAACTTTAAGTATATGTGCTACAGGTTAGGGACGTAGTTCATAAAAAGAGCAACTGTCTAGCAAGTATGAGGCCCTGGGCTTGCTCCCCAGTACTACATACATATATACATATATAATCAATCATACATGCATACATACATACATACATACATACATACATACATACAAGTAGGAGGAGGGCAGAGGAGGAGGAGAAGTGATGTAACAACCCCAGGGCCAAATATTACATCATCATTATAAGTAGTAGGTGGTATGAAGTAGGAAAATTGAGGCTAATAATTGGCAGTGCTCAATGTTTCTCCACCAGTCAGGCTCCAGATACTCTTTCAACTAAACCTAATTTCTTCCTGACCAGAACATAATTCTAAGAAATTCAGAGACAGTCAAAGTGCCCCAAGAAAAGAAAGAAAAGCAATCCAAAAAAGAGCCAAAATCTGTTTCATCTCTGCCTAACACTGACCACTGTTTTCATTCTGTCCTTCTCAGAAACCAGGTAAATCATCTTTTGGGACAAACAATCACTCCCAACCTAATACTACACCAAATTCTCAAACTTTACACATCCTTACCAACTTCCCCCAGTGCCTACAAATCCCAGTCCTAACATTCTCAGGGCCATGAGAACAAATGAAGGCCCACATACCATATTTCTAGACTTTTAGATGTTACAGGCAGAGCCAGCACACTGTTATATAAAATATATTCTACCCATCTATCCTGACGAGTATGCCTTCATAATAACCTAAAAGGCCAGTGCAGGTTTGCCAGTCTTGGACTCTTTGGAGTTCTGTGCTGGAACTTGGTGGCATGGGGCTTGGGGTAAGTGGTTACCTGGTTCTCAGTCCAGAGCCCACTCCACTCCTTTTACTCCCAGATCCGCACTACATCATATGCACATGTAGACACCCCAGAGGCCTGGGCATTCTTACCTGCAGAGCATTTCCCTGGGGAAAATGGACTCCAGGAAGAGACCCTGGAAGTGGGACCAAGCAAGTTGGGTAGACAAGTCTGGGTATCAGGTTGCTGAAGAATGTTCTGGAAGGAATAGATATGTATTCACAATTAAGTATGTAAACATAAGTCCATGTTCATGGACTTAGGCCCCTCAGGCTCTGAGCCCAGTGGGGAAGAACACAGCTAGAAAGACTTTGTAAAGCATGTAGACTCAGGCTTGGATAAAGCATAGCATGAAGACTCAAGATGGCATCTCAACACACTGGCTTCAGCTCCCTCTCAGTTTTTTAGTTCCTATTGTTCCTGGACCCTTGCTTACATGCCTCTCTTACTTACTGCCAATTCTGGACCTATTAAGACAACAGATTATCACAATGTCCATTTTACAATAACATATACAAGGCATGAATTCACTCCAGCCAAGCCTCAGTACATTCTCAAATACCTATTACTAAAGGAAATGGTCTCCTGGAATTTTACACTATAATATTTATTGTGGCAATAACATAGAGCCTCCCCACCAACACAGAGACATAAACACACACACACATGCATACACTGCATCAGCTTGTTTCAGAGTTCAATAAAACGAAGAAATAAAAAGAAGACATCTGGTTAAAATCACTAAGAACAGATTTTCTTTTGAAATGGAAAAAGAGATAAATAAATAAAATAGCCTAATTTGATTAGACTTTTATTTTTCTACATCTCAAGGTATAATTTTCAATAGGATCTTTGAAGACTCAGAAAAGATAGGTAAGTTGAGTAAACTTCCCTGGGCTCCTAGAATCTCAGGGGTTTATTCATGTTATCCTACATTGTAGCTAGGCTTCCTAACATTGAACCCTATAACCATAGAATTTGGGAATTTGTGTATCATATTTTAGTTGGAGAAATGACTCCAGTAGACTTGTTATGGTGAGTTGTTAGCCATACTCCTACATGTGTGTTCTGGGACTCCTGATCCAGAACCTACACCTGTCAGTATAGATATACCTATGCCTATACCTGTCAGTCCAACTGGACACTTTCAGCACTTTTAATCCTTTCTCATCTCTGTGCATGACTCACCTCCTTTACTTTATCCATGACCTTTTTTTTTTAAATCGCATGAAGTAGTATCTTATGTTTTATTTCCTGATAAGGCACAACAGTACTTCCATTGTAAAATCATTTTCACCATCTATTTAAGCACATGATCAAGCCACAGGTGGCATATTCAAGTCGCAGGCATTTGGGTTTTCCTGGACACAAGAGACAACCTATCCCCATTCCTTATACCATAATCATTTGTTTACTTGAAGTACAGATGGTCCTCCATACTCAGAGGTTTTGGATCCTGGGATTTAACAAATTGTAAATCAAAAGATTCATTAAAATATTATGTTTATATTAAACATGTATAGACTTTTTTCCTTGTCAACATTCCATAAACAATACAGTATACCAACTATTTGTGTATCATTTACATTGTACTGGGTATTACAAGTAATCTAGAGATGATTTAAAGTATACAGGAGGATATTAGTATGTTAAATGCAAATGCTGAGACATTTTATTAAGGGACTTGAGGATCTACAGATTTTGGTATCTGCAGAGTGGGAGAGTACTGGCACCAACCTGGTACAGATACCGAGTGTATTAGACACCTGTCCTCACTGTAGCAGAAAAGCAAGTTCAAACAAACTTATGGGTAAGAGGCTTATTGGGAGCTGACAGTCAGATATGACCTTTATGGGACAATTTAGGTGCAAAACCTAACACCAAAGGATGATTATAAACCTAACAAGAATTTGTTGTTGTTTCTTGGGTGCTGTCAAATTGGATCTGACCCAAAGTGATCCTATGTTCAACAGAACGAAATACTACCCAACACTGTGCCATGCACACGATCTTTTTATATTTGAGCCCAATGTTGCAGTCACTATGTTTCTTCTCATTTTGAGTCCTGCCACATCAGCAAAAGGATGTCCCAGGGCCTTTACTCCATTTCCATCATTAAGGTCAACTCTACTTTGAGGAGGCCACTCTTCCCCAGTTGTTTCTTAAATGCTGCCCAGCCAAAGGGGCAATGGGGGGGGGGCTCATTTTCCAGCACTATATTTGACAGTGTTTCTTTGCTATTCATAGGATTTTTAGTGGCTAATTATTTTGAAAGTGGAATGCCAGGTCCTTTCCCTAGTCTTTCTTAGTCTAGAATCTCAGCTGAAAATTTTCTAGCATGGATGACCCTCCTCACTGGTATCTGAAATATCGATAGCATAGCTTTCACCATCACAGCAACATGCAAACCCCACAGCACAACAAGCTGAAAGACACAAGATCAGAACCATCAAAATTCATTCATGTATCCATGTGTTGAATTTGAAGATGTTTAGTAAGGCAGGAAGAAGCTGGGAAACATAGCACATGCCTATAATCCTAGCAACTGGGAGACTGAGGCAGGAGGATTGCAGGATTAAGATCAGAGGCAGCCTGAAAGACCCTGTCTCAAATAAAAAATAAAACATGGGCTGGAATACAGCTCAGTGATGACACACTTGCCTACCATGCGCAAGACTCTGAGTTCAATGTCTGTCCCCAGTACTGCAAAAATAAAAAATAAAGGAAGGAGGATAGCCAGTCATTCATATGGTTACACAAATTGACAACTAACACTAGTCATGGGTGTTTTACCTTACTGTTCCGTCAGGATTAAAACTATTGCATGAAATGAATTTGTACATAACTCTTTATTTCCCTGGGAAGATAATATTATAAGGGGAAATAGGTAAATTACAATGCCATGTTCACATTTACCTCATTCTATGACCTTGGGCAAAGAGAAAATCTACCTGCTCAGAGAAGCTGCTGTGTAAATAAGTAGAGATAATTCCTACCTAATAGACCTGTTTTGGAGGGGAAAAATACAATATAGATTCTTTTATTAAGGAAAAACAAGAACTCAATAAACGTCCACTTTTATCTTCTACTTGGATACAGTTGGTTAACTGTGTGAGAAAGATGCTCCCCAAGTCAGAAAGAACAAGGTTTAAATTCTGCCACTTGCTTTAAAGACTTGGGCAAGTTACTTGCCCTATCTGAATCTCAGTTTCTCCTTCTGCAAATAAGTACCCACTTCCAAGGGTTGTGGTGAGGGCTAACAAGGTCAAGGGTATGGTGAGGAATAATAAGGTCGAGACTGTGTGTAACCCAGATTTAGAAATCAATCAATTTCAGTATAGCTGAGTATGTGTAGTGAAGCAAATCAAGTGTCACACCCTGACTCTACCACTTCCTGACCAAGTCACCTTAGGCAAATGAGCCTGTCCAAGAATCATTTTCTGGATGGATCCTCTTAAATTGATAATTCCTCCCCCACCCCATTTTTATGAAGTTTGTGGGAAACAATATGGTGAATGTGTCCTGTTCAGAATCTTGCACACAATAAATGTTAAATGTTGAAAGGAGAGATTAAAAACTGCCAGGAGAAGAAATTCTTAGAGCCCTAGGCTACAGGCTTATGTGGTTAAATTGGGGGAAAATAGGCACAACTCAGAATCCAAAAATAGAGATAATCTGCCAAGCTGTTTCGGGAAACTTCCTCTGAGGGATTCTTTTTCATATACACACTTTTTCACATGCAGGACAATGTCCTAAAATAATTGTCAAACTAAGCTGGGTGAACCTTGTAAATCCCTCTACTAAAGCACCTGTCCCCCTGTATTTAACAGTGAGAGTGCTTTAAACCCAGAAACTATCTGCTTTCTCTCTAGATGCCTCTCTTAGAGCCTGACACAAAATAACTACCAAGTAATTTTTTAATAAATGTGGTAAGAAGTTTTCTTGCTTCTCCAGGCCTGTATTTCTATCAGAATACACGGATGACGAATCCCGTCTCCCTGACATATGATACAGAACCTGGCACACCATGAGTCCTCCACATGTCTTAAACAATTAATCAAACAAACTGATATCAATTAATTTACCTGAATTTGTGAAACTGACAGCACAGCATTGTGGCACATTACTGGAACCCACAGTATTTTCTTGGTTACGTACCTATCAGTCAAACGCTAAGCTGCTCACTGTGTTGCCATGCTCTCTCTCCTCCTACTGTTATAACTAGCATCTTCCAATAGAGCATTCCTTTCTGCAAGCTGTGGCATGCTGAGATTGCCCCAGATAAACCAGAGTGATAATAATAAGGCTAATCTCACAAAGATTAAGTCATAGCAGCCCACAAAAGGAGGATGTTAGGATGTGCAAGGCAGCGATCTGCCATGGGCACACTCAGAGAAGGAACAAGAGGAACAAAAGATGCTGCCTGGGGATCCAAATCCAGTGGGCTTGACACAGCCTTCCTAGTATGCACCGAAAAATTTTGGGTCAAATGGAAACAATGTCCTTTGCCTCCGCCATCAAGACCTCAGGTTGAGTCTCTAGCCAAAGTGGCCCTTTTGACTCTTTTCCTCCTGTTAACTTCTTCCTGTTCTCAGAGAAGGGATCTCAGGGATAACACCTGTGATGAATAAAATCCTAGAACAAAAGGCCAAGCCTTCTCCACCCAGAATCTTGTGTCCACAAAAATCAAAACCATGTTAAGTTCTTTGATGAGTAATCTCATTTGCTTCATGGCCCAGCTGTCCCTTCCCCTCCTCCTCTTTTTGGGGGGTTCTCTCAGTTCTAAAGGGCTTATGCAGGGTGAGGAGGGGTTTGCAAGTGGAAGAGGTTCATTACCAACCCATGCCAGCATCAAGATATGTCCTTTGCCCAAAAGCCCCCTGCCCTCAGCCTGCACTGCTCACTGTAGCATGAGCCCCTCCTGGGTCCTGAATACCAGACGTCTTCAGGTCCTTCCTTCCCATATTCCCTGCCTTTCTCTTCAGAAAAGGGAGATCTTGTGCCAGGTGCAGTGACACATGCCTGTAATCCCAGCAGCTAGGGAGGGAGAGGCAGGAGGATCGCAAGTTCAAGGCCAGAGGCAATCTTTGTAATTTAGTGAGGCCCTGTCTCAAAAAAGTAAAATGGGCTGGGGTGCAGCTCAGTGGTCCAGCACTTGCAAAGCATGCAAGCACAAGGCCCTGGGTTCAACCCCCAGGACTGAAAAAAAAAAAGAAAAGAAAAGAAAAGAAAAGGGAGATCTTGTTGCTCTTATACCCTGCTGGGGTCATGAGAAGCTCTGCCAGGTTAGGATCCTCCGCCTCTGGGGCAAGGGGTTGACTCCACGGGTTCCACACTCTGATGGGTCTTGGTGGACAAGTGAGTGAGGCCTGCTCAGGACTATCTGTGGGATGTCAGTGCATCCACCCCTGTTCTGGGACCAAGAGGAAGACCAGGACATTAGAATACAGACTTTTTCTCTACTCTCAGATCCTCCAATCCCAACTGGTGTTTCTATCAATCTCCTCTTCTCCTGGCTACAAGTCTCGGCCTCCAGAGTGAGTCTTTTTCCTCCTTCCCTCTATTTTCCCCTCAGCCCAGTTCTCTGGGACTAGGAAGCTGGTCATCTCTCTTTTGCTGCTGAGTTTCTTTAAGCCTGAGGTCTTTGAGACTCAGAAGCCAAACTTGCCATTACTTCATTATGTCTTTGATAGTGTCATTCCAGTATAAGAAAATTCAGGGGAAATCTGTACTTCAAGAACAGTGTGGAAACTCTCCCAGCAGCTCTGACTCACCCTGGTAAGGGTGCACCTGACTCCCAAACACCTCCCAGCAGAGTCTCTGCTGACTCAAGCCTCATTTCCTCTGCCCTACAAGACAGGGCATTCCAGAAAGGGTCTAGCTGAAGAATAGCATTAAAGCAGTGGGTTAAAGAGGTTGTAGAGAGAAAGAAGTGCCATTCAGGAATCCTGATCTTGAGGTGAGGCTGGACAGGAAGCTATAGATAAGGCTCTGAGTCCCAAGGTGCAGGTTCGGGGAGCCTCCAGATCCCACACTGAGCAGGGGTGGCAGGCGGAGAGGCGTCCAGAAGGAGGTGGCCTCCAAAGGTGCAGAGACTTAGCCCAGAGTTTAAACCAGAAAGATGGAAACTGGATACAGAGTCCTAAGTCTGAGACTGGAAAAAATGACCTTCAGATTCACATCTGGCTGCAGACTCCTGGGTGGGCTCTTTCTTTGTTCTAACCTGGCTTGATATAGCCTTCCTACTGTGAGCAGAAACAACTACAGTTCTGAGCTCAGACTCAGAGGTCAGACAACTATGGATCAAATTCCAGGTCTGCCCTTGACTTACCCCCTTACTGTGTGCATCTGTTTCCTTATTTCTAAAATGGGCAAATTTCATCTTCAATTTCAAGTTTTTAAAGTTGCCACATACACATAAATACACACACACACACACACACACACACACACACACACCCTACACACATAGAATCTGTCACCTGTTTACACATGGAGAAACATGCATACCCTACACAAGTAGAATCAGCCATCTTTTTACTCTTTTCCTCCTTCCTGACATCACCTCAATCCCTTAAGAAAAAATAAACTATTTTACTTCCTGACAAACACAAGCTCACCTAATAAGGAAGTACTAAAGCCATAGCTTGTATTTGTTGACCATCCCTAATTATTGGGTGGCTGAGAACTCTACCTGTGCCTGTGATCAAACTTGGGCCTACAACATCATCATAAATCCTAAAGGCCAGCCATCTAAATGTATAGTGAATGCCTAGTGAGGTGGGACAAAGCATGTGAGCATTAGCCTATCTTAGAAATTCAGGATATCCTTTCTCCCTTCTCCCCTGCTCCCCCCCTCCCATTGTTTTCTTTGTTCATTTGGTTTGGTTTGGTTTTTCCTTATAAAGACCTCAACACCAACAAGCAGCATTGAGCACTAGCAGAGCATTGGCCTGGGAAGATAAGCAGTGGGAATCTGGGTGCTAAGGCTAGCTCTGCAATCTTGAGTGCTGGAATCTCTCACTTGTAAATGAATAGACTGGACTGGATTGGTGGTTCCTAAAAGAAACCGTGGCTAATCATCAGAACAGAATAACAACATTTGTCTACCCAAACCTAGTGGATCAGAATTCCCAAGTCAAAGACCCAGGAATGTGTTTTTGAACGTTTTTTAGCTGACACTTAAAATATCAGGCCTGAGAACCACTGGACTCTATAAATACAACTCAGCCCACTTCAGCTTTAATAATCACCTTTCTTACAAGAAATGAAGGTGTGATGAGGTGCTTTTTTTGGTGACTTATTTCGAGCTAAAATGTTTCTGAAAAAAGGATTCTGTTGGCATTTTCAGCTGACTAAATATAAGGGTCGCTATGAGTTGGACACAACTCAACAGCACCTAACAACAACAACAACAAATTCACCTTCTAGGAAACAGACCCATATATTGTAAGACATAGAACATCCATGGCTTCTATTCAATAAATACTTGTGCTACTCCCAGATTCATCATAACAACTACCAAACATAGTTCTCACATGAGGACAGCAGTACTTAGATCCATTTGGGGAAATTAGTGATGATAACCCTGCAGTTATGGGAATACTATGAGGATAAGTGCATGAAAGGCACTTATAACCACAAGTCCTAGCAGTAAGAATTGTTCAATCAATGTTAGCTATAATTACTATGGCCTGCAGCAGTAGCCCTGCGGCATCCAATCCCATCAGATCTCAGAAGCTAAGCCGGGTCAGGCCTGACTAGTACTTGGATGGGAGACTGCCTGGGAACACCAGGTACTGTAGGCTTGGGAGAAGGACCCAGCAACTCACTCCCAAAAATCAACCCACCATTGAAAACCCCATGAATAGCAGAGAAGCACTGACAATAGTGCTTCCCCTGTTGTATGTAGGGTCGCTATGAGTCAGATACTGACTTGATAGCACCTAACAACATTGTTACTATGACCCCTACATTTCTGTCAATTTGCCATACTGTTAGGACTTGCATGTTGCTGTGATACTAAAAGTTATGCTACTGGTATTTCAGATACCAGCAAGGTCACTATAGTAGACAGACTTCAGCTGAGGCTTCTAGACTAAGATAGATTAAGGAGCAAGACCTGGCAGCCCACTCCCAAAACAATTAGCCATTGAAACCCCCATGAATAGCAGAGAAACACTGTCAAATATAGTGCTGGAAAAGGAGCCCCCCAGGTTGGAAGGTACTCACAAGATGATTAGGAAAGAGTTGCCTCCTCAAAGTAGAGTCCACACTATCATGGGAATGGAGTAAAACCCCTAGAACCTCCATTTGCTGATGCGTTATGACTCAAAAGGAGGAAGAACAATTGTAAACATCCATTAATAATTGGAACATGGAATGTATGTAATATGAAACTAGGAAAATTAGAAATCATCAAAAAGGAAATGGAGTGCATAAACATCAACATTCTAGGCATCAGCGAGCTAAAATGGACTGGCATGTGCTATTTTGAATCAGATAATCGTATGGCCTACTATGCTAGAAATTAAAGATTAAAGAGAAATGGAGTTAAATTCATCATCAAAAATGACATCTCAAGATCAGGCCTGAAGAACAATGCTGTCAGTGATAGAATAATATCCATCAATATCCTACAAGGATGGCTGGTTAATATGACTATTATTCAAATTTACACACCTACCACTAAGGCTACAAATGAAGATAGGGAGGATTTTTGCCAGCTTCTGCAATGTGAAATAAATCAAACATGCAATGGGGATCTACTGGTAATTGTGAGTAAATGGAATGCAGAAGTTGGGAACAAAGAAGGTGGCTCAGTACTTGGAAAATATGGCCTTGGTGACAGAAACAATGCTGGAGATCACGTGATAGAATTTTGTCAGACCAATGGACCTTTTTATTGTGAATACATTTTTTACCAACATAAACAACAACTTATTGTTGTTAGGTGTCATTGAATCTGGTCCAATTCATAGCAACCCTCATAGGGTTTTCAATGTTTGATTGTTTCCGGATTACTATAGGAGTGAATTGCCACATCCTTCTCCCATTTTTGTGATTCTGGGGATTGAACCTAGGGGCTCAGAGAGCACAGAGTGGTACTCTACCAAGTGAGCAAAATAGTGCCTATACACATGTAATTCACCAGACTAAGCATACAACAACCAAATTAATTATATATGTGGAAAGAGACAAAGCAAAATCTCAATATCAAATGTTAGAAGAAGACCAGTTGTTGATTGTGGATCAGGCCATAAATTTTTCATATGCACATTCAAATTAAACTGAAGAAAATAGAACAAGTATTCAAGAGCCAAGGTCTGATCTTGAGTATATCCCACATGAGATTAGGGACCATCTCAAGGACAGGTTTGATGCATTACACACTAATGATATAATACCAAACAAGTTGTGACATGACATCAAAGACATCATTCATGAGGAAAGCAAAAGGTTATGAAAAAGACAGGAAAAAAAGAAATGACCAAATTACATATCAAAAGAGACTCTGAAATTTGCCCTTAAATGTCGAGCAGCTAAAGTACAAGGAAGACATGAGGAGTTAAGGAGCTTATAGAAGATTTCAAAAAGAAGCTTGACAAGACAAAATCAAATATTATAATGATGTGCAAAGAGCTGGAGATAGAAAACCAAAAGGGAAGAACATGCTGTTTTTCTCAAGCTTAAAGAATTGAAGAAAAAAATCAAGCCTCAAGTGGCAATAGTGAAGTGTTCTTCAAGGAAAATATTAAATGACACAGGAAACATCAAAGGAAGATAGAAGGAATATGTTGTTAGGTGCCATCTAGTCGAGTCTGACTCATAGCGACTCTCATAGGATTTTCAATGGCTGAAAGTTTCAAGATTGTTTTGGGAGTGGAATGCCACATCCTTCTCCTGTTTTTGCAGTGCTAGGGATCTAACCAAGGTCGTCAGAGAGTGCAGAACAACACTCTGCCAACTGAGCTAAACCCAGCCTAGAAGGAATATACAGAGTCATTATACCAAAAAGAATTGGTAGATGATCAACTATTTCAAGGTCAGGAACCAATAGTACCAAAGGAAGAAGTGGAAACTACCTTAAAGGAATAGGCAAAACACAAGGCTCCAGGAATTGATGGAATACCAATTGAGATGTTTCACCAAACAGCTGTGGCACTGGAGGTACTAACTTATTAATGCTGAGATGCTTAGAAAATACCTACCTGGATAACTGACTCAAAGAGATCCATATTTGTGTCTATTTCCAAGAAAGGGGATCCAATCAAATGTAGAAACTATTGAACAATATCATTAGTATCACACACAAGTAAAATTTTGCTAAAGATCAGTCAAAAGCAACTGTAGGAGTATATAGACAAGGAACAACTGGAAAATCAAGCTGGATTCAGAATAGAATGTGGAACCATGGATATGTCAATGCTGATGTCAGATGGATATTAGCCAAAAGCAGAGAATACAAGAAAGATATCTATTTATGTTTTGTTGACTATGCAAAGGCATTTGACTGTGTGGATCATAACAAATTATGGATAACACTATGAAGAATGGGAATACCAGAGCACTTAATTGTACTCATGAGGAATCTGTACAAGGACCAGGAGGCAGTCATTTGAACAGAACAAAGAAATACTGCCTAGTTTAAAATCTAGAACAGCATATTAGGGCTATATCCTTTCCCTGTACCTCTTCAATCTCTATGATGAGAAAATACTCTGAGAAGCTGGACTTTATGAAGAAGAACCTGGCATCATGATTGGAGGAAGATTTGTCAACAATCTGGATTATGCAGATTACATAATTCTGCTTGAAGAAAGTGAAGAAGATTTGAAACATTTACTGATGAAGATCAAAGAACACAGCCTTCTGTATGGATTGCACCTCAACTTTGAGAAAACAAAAATCCTTACAGCTGGGCCAGTAAGCAACTTCATGATAAAGGGAGAAAAGATTGGGGTTGTCCAAGATTTTGCTTTACTTGCTTCTACAATCAACATCCGTGGAAGCAGCTGTCAAGAAATCAAAATACATATTGCATTGGGAAAAGCCGCTGCAAAAGACCTCTTTAAAGTGTTGAAAAGGAAAGATGTTACATTGAAGATGAAGGTTTGCCTGACTTATGCCATGGTATTTTCTGTTGCATCATATGCTTGTGAAAGTTGGACTTTGAAAAAGGGAGACTAAAGAATTGGTGCTTTTGAATTATGCAACTGGAGACAAATATTTAATATACCATGGACTGCCAAAAGAAGCAAAAGATCTGTCTTGGATGAAGTGCAACCAGAGTGTTCCTTGGAAGCAAGGATGACTAGACTGTGTCTTATGGATTTGGGGCATCTTGTCTGGAGGGACCAATCCCTGAAGAAGGACTGGGAGAGTGGCAGGTCAATGAAAAAAATGAAGACCTTCAACAAGATGGAGTGACACAGTGTCTGCTACAATGGGCTTAAACATAAAAAAGATTGCATGCTTGGCACAGAATTGGGGAGTGTTTCACTCTGTTGTACATAGGGTCACTATGAGTCAGACCCAACTCGATGGCACCCAACTACAACAATTGTTACTATGATGTCAGAAGCACTGTAAGTTTTCAAATTGGTCAAAGTTTTTAGATATATACATTAGAATACACACACACATATATTCCTAACTGTCCTCTTTTATAATGAGATTAGTTGCCTTTCGCCTGGTTCATTCATCCACTTACATAGTGATAAGAGTTATTTCTCCATAAATTCTTGTCTCAAAGCTGAGCATATTTGATTCTTTTACCTTGTCCTGAGAGTTTTATTTTTAAAATATTTCATCATTTTTGTTTTTCTCCACTGAGCTTCCGTAGGTATCTCACTAAGAGGGAATTTGTTTCAAATTGCATCATTCATAGAAGAGAATTCCAGGGGGGAGATGTCAGGCGAATACTAAATACTCACATGACTCTTCCCATCTTCCAGGCATTTTGCTCTCATTAACAGATTGACATGGATGCTCTTTTACTGTATTACCCTCAAGGATCAAGAAGAGAAAACTCAGTAAGCAGTAAAGCACTGTAAATGGGAATCCCTGCATATGTTTGCATTAGACCAGATATTTAATAGATAAAATGTCAGATAAGGGAAAATTTAAGAACATTATAGGCAGAACTCATTGTAATCTTTTCACTATATTTGCACCAAAGATTGGCTCTCAAATGTAAAATCAAAATGAAAACCAGAAAAAATCATTTGCTCAGTGCAAAAGGCACATTTAATGATCAGAGTCAAGGATGTTTCATGATGAAATTAATTGAAATATCTCAGGACTGAAGGTGAGGAGGTTTTAATACTGCACTTAATATCCTGGAATGTCTTCCTATTAGCTATGTGGCCTTAGGCAAATTACTTAACCTTTCTAAGTGTCAGTTGCTGCATCTGTAAAATAAGAGGCGCCAGGATTGGCCTGATGTTTTAAGAGCTGCACAACATATGGACATGACACAACATCTGGGGCTCAGTAGGTACTCCGTGGATGGTAATCGTTATTGCTGTTGTCATAAGTACTTGCTAATATGTGGGAAAGTGTATAACACAGTATGAGGTATATAGTAGGCACTTAGGCATGTTCTAAATTATGAAATCTCCACAGGCATCATTCGGTTTCTCTACCTACAGGTGAAAAAGCTAATGAGCAAGAAGTAAATGAAAAGCAAGGTGTTGAAGAGGAAGCAGCCATGATGCCCCTTTAATTGCATTTAAAGAGCACATACCAGTCTCTCCTGTGTTCTCATTGTGTCTCCTTGAACCTCAATGACTAGATGACAGGGAACCAGATCCAACTTTAGAAGCAAAACATCTCTTGCCTCAAACAGAAATCAGATTGACTTGGGCCTTTATGGAGCTCTGTCCAAGTTGAAGTCTCTGAAGGCTCTTAACCTAAGATGACATCATCTTCGTGTGGCCTCCACAGACCCATACAATGCTATTTTCTCAGGCTCCTGAGTACAACCTATGCATTTGCTACCTTCCAAGAAATTCAACTCCTTCCTTCCTCAAGTTGTTCCCCTAACTAAATTGATTACTCTACTAGCTTGGAAAATACCCCATTTCTTTCTTAGGACTGGCTCTCTGATCACATGTCTTTAAGGTATTGAAAAATTCATAAGGCATTCAGACTGTCTTGTTCCATCCTACATTCTAAACACTCACTGGCAAGGTTAAAGAGAAAGTAATGAGAAATGGAAAACCCATGTAAAATCTTTCCACACATCTGAATAATCAGGATATTCTGTTTGAAGTGTCTTCTTTTTGTAATTAAATTTTGTCTTTTTATTTTTTTGTTCTATTACAAAAGCAATATATGTTCATTATAGAAAAATACATTCAGATAAGCAAAAAGAAGGACAAAATGCCAACAATCTTACATACAAAGAGATTCCCAGGGTTATTCTTAAGGCAATTCAGTATGTACACATGCATCTCTGAATCTATCCATCTGTATGACTGCTGTATATATAAAGACAAAAGGTGGTATCAAATAGGACTAACAAAATGCAGTCATTCTCTCATTAAAGGAGGAAGTGGGAAAGAGATAACAACAGGGGCCTTCTCCTGGAACACAGGACCGTGGGAGACTGAGCTATCAGACCCTGGTGTGTCAGATTCCCTTTCAGCACAGTCATCTCTGTGTAATGCTTCATCATGGTCAAAGTCTCTTGAATGCAACAGCCTTGCAATTAGTGGTGCCTGGAAGGTTGGAATGAAGCTGTGAAAGGAGAGCAGCCTTGGTCCTACCAAGTCTCCTCTGAGTTATAATAGTGATAACAGCAACACAAACAGCAAAGGCATTTGTCACAGAGTTCCAGAGGTGACCAACTAGCAGACTGCATAGCAAAGCAGAAAGCATCCTACAGAGGCCAGCACCTTTTTTAAAACATTACACCTTGTAAATTTTATCTGGAAAGCAGAAAGAATGAAATTTATGTTATATTTAGCAAGGAAAAAAACATTCATATTAGCTACAATGTTTTTGGTATCATCTGCCTTTGGACGTGGTTGCAGAGTGGGTTTTTTATTTCTTCCCCCCCCCCCTTTTCTTGTCTTGTTCTAACTTAATCACAGAATGATTTCATCTGCTGTCAATCCTCAAAGAAAATGTTTATGTTTAATTCAGAAAAATTTCACATTTAGTGAGTACCAGGACATCTTCTAGCAAGACCACAAGTACAACTGATACTGTCCAGCCAGTACCCCCAATGTCAAGGGTTATTTCTCTCTTTCAAAAGCATAAATTTTAAAGAGTCTGACATCTTCCAATTTTGCTTGGAATGAGCTATCCATGATGCAAGAAACTTAGCTACATTGAGACCACCAGGCCAGGAGGAACCCCAAGCTGGCCACGTGAGGAGACCATGCCAGAAGCAAGAACTGAGGCCCCATCCTATGGCTTTGGTCAGGCCATTCTGGCCAGCAACTTTTGAGCAGTATCAACTGCAGAGTCAGGTATGATGGAGCAAAGATGTGCTGTCTCTGCTCTGACACCTGGTGCAATTCCTGATCTATCGAATCCTGAGACATAAAGTGCTTATTGTCTTAAGGTACTGTGCTCTGGAATAACTTGATGCATGGTAATAAATAATTAAAATAAGTAGCCTGCACATTTATATTATGCTGATATATGAGTCAGCATTCTCTAGAGGAACCAAACCAATATAAGGAACTGGTTCATGCAATTATGGAGGCTGAGAAGTCCTATGATCTGCCATCTGGCAACTGCAGACACAGGGAGGCAGTGGTATAATTGAGTCTGAGCTATCAGACCCTGGTGTGTCAGGTAGAGAACCAAGGGAGCCAAGGGTAAAAATTCTAGTCTGCCAGCAAGAGATGAGATGAGATATTCCAGCTTAAGTAGTCAGGCAGAGGAAAAGGGATGAGGGGGTGGGGGGGGTTTTCCTCCTTCCTCTGCCTTTTGGTCAGACCCTCAAAGGACTGCATGATGCCCACTCACACTGGGGAGGCCATCTGCTTTACTCAACCACCCCAGTTCAAATGCTCATCTCTTCAGGAAATACTCTCATAGAAATACCCAGAAATAATGCTTCCCTAGGCACCCACAGCCCGGTCACATTGACACATAAAATTAACCATCATGGCTGGTTCAATAGTCCTTGCTTTACCCAAATGAAGCTTTATAGTTGGACACTGAGAAGACCATCATTTAAAAATGTTTAAAGATTCATCATAGGTTGATGAAAATATTAATTCCCTCACCTTTATACCATAGGAGTAAATTTCAGTATGTCACATCTCCTTGAAGAAGAGTCTATCTATATACTAATAACCTAATTGTATTCCTCTGAAAATATAGTACATGATTGCAATAGGACCAAGAAAAATGAAAGCTTCCAGCAACTTATCGAAAAATCACCCAAATACACTCCCAACTGCACAGCCCAGGCAATCTCAGAGCTGCTGTGGAGTTTTCTGACTCAGTCCAGATCAGTACTAGGAGACAGTTCCAAAGACTTCTAGGGAACCTGCAGGAAATTGGAGCCCTATTCAGATCCTTCCATGTAAGGCTTCTCATGAGCAGGTGCTCTGCAGAGCCAAGTCTCCTCTTCATGGCAGAGCAGGGGGTGCCAATGCCAGGTGGGCCTGTGGCTCCCAGTCTTGACTCAGCAGCCCTGAGCACATCCATCACATCAGAACAACAACCCCATTGCACCTGAGAAGCCCTTCCTGTGGCCTCAGGAAAATGCATGTTCCCAGTAGTCATTATTTCCAGTGCCAGAGCGCCATGGCAGCCAGCAGAGAGCTATCAGATTTCTGGTTAACTGTCAGCGGGAGCGTCGCCACCTTCTGCTGACGGCTGAGTTCTAATTACAGCAGAAAGAGAGAAAAAGAACACAGGCTATTCTCAATAGCAGGTTGTATTTGCAACAGGGCAAATTTGCCTTTAGGGCAAAGTAAGGTGTACAAGTAGGAAAAATGTGAAGTAGGACAAAATTCTAACAGTTCCTGGTTGCCATTTCTGTTTCCCTTCATCTCACTGGGTTCTATCACTATCCCCTTCTTATGCCTTAGCTCTGCAAGGGCTTGCTGCTCTCTCTGCTCTGCCTACGCTCTGTAGTCCAGCCTCATCCAACGGAAACAGTGCAACCCATGTGAGGAATGTTAACTTTTCTCAGAGCCACATTAAAGTAGAAAGCAATGGATATAGTTTTAGTGACATTTTCATATTTAACTTAGAATGTCCAAAATCACATCATTTCAATATGTAATCAATATAAAAACATATTTAACATAAAAACATTTAATAAGATATTTTACATTCTCCTTGGGAGCAGTTATTATAGAAATCCAGTACGTGTTTTACACCTATTTTACATCTCAATTCAAACAAGCTACTTTTCAAGTGCTCAATTGCTGTATGTGGCTGTGACTATCATTTTGGACAGTACATCTCAAACTTAATAGAAACTTATTCTGTCTAGTATTCCATTCTTTCAATGATTAGTTGGTAATGATATGCAATAAATTGCCTCAAGTATGAGATTGGATATATCTTTAGTACAATATATTGGTATTAACAGAGGAATAGAAGGACTTGATAAAAGTGTCCAGAATTGTAACATTCCATCAAATGTCTCTGGCACCCCTCAAATCATCTGACATGGGTTTTTATGGCAGCAAATGAAGGGAAAGAATAAGAAACATAAGAATAAAAAGCTTACAGAGCACAGAACTGATCCTGATTTGATTTAAGGTAATTTCCCTTTGTAGAAGGATTTGCAGAGCAACACGTATACACATATGGAGAAAAAGGGAGGTCTACCTTTTTAGATCATAACAGTGACAGCATTCTCACTTTCCTCAAACATTACCTTAGCAAGAAAAGAACAGTCCTTAGGAAATTCTTCTGAGCAAAATAGCTACCAGCCATAACAAGCATGAATTAACAAAGCCAAATTGAAAAGCACAGGAAACATCATATGGTTGTGAAAAGAGCATGGATTCTGAAATCAGACAGACCGGGATTTATGCTATGCCCTGGGATAGATGCCCACTTGGCACCAGTTTCTTCAGATTATGGAAAATATCATTCCTCTCACATAATCACAGAATTTTAAATACACCTAATATCATGTGGCCTGCAGCCTTAGCGCTGTGGCAACTGATCCCATCAGATCTCAGAAGCTAAGCAGGGTCAGGCCTAGTTAGTACATGGATGGGAGACCACCAGGGAACACCAGGTGCTGTAGGCTTGGGAGAAGGACCTGGCAACTGACTCCCAAAAAGCAATCAGCCATTGAATACCCTACGAACAGCAGAGAAGCACTGACAATAGTGTTTCACCTGTTCTACATAGGGTTGCTATAAATCAGACATCAACTGGACAATGCCTAACAACAATACCATGTGAGAATCTGAGTAGACAAAAAGTATTTCCCTACATATTATTCTAGAATTAATATCAACCATCCTTTCAATACAAATAGCTGCTGCATTTATCCATGACGACCCTAAGAATGAGACCAGCAAGCACAGTGCGAAATGCTGTCCTCCAGGCCCCTGCGAGCCAGCTCCCGTGCATGGCAGGTATACATCGCCCTGCAAGGCATCCTGGAAAAAAGGCAGTTCCAGAAAGATGGGTTTACTGAGGAGCACACAAGCTGTCACAAACTTGACCTACCTTCTCAGTCATAATTCTAGTCCTGGAAACAGGATTTTCCAGTCCAAAAGCACAGCCAACAAATCATTAGTTTGCTAATGACACAAGACCCAGCAATTCAGCCCATGGATTGATAGCTTCTTGGTCAGGGGTTCACCACTTATCCATTCAACGGTGGCCTGGCTGAGGATAGTGATCTGAAGTCTGCCACCCACTCAGTTGGATGTATGGGCAGGAATTTATCCTGCATATGATGTGAGCAGTCACCTATCTGGCTGACATGGAACACAACTAATATATCACATTCCACAGATAAGGAAAAGAAGTAAATTGCCCAGCTGACTCCCTCCAGTCAGGGTCCATGCACAATTGCTGTTAAATAGCCTTAGTAGCAACCTCGCTGCCTGTATTATTAAAGAATGCTATAAATATCTGCAGAATGAATAATTGTAAGGCCACAGCACTCCAAAACTCCAGCTTGGTCTTCTAAACCTGTTGTTCTCAACCTTGGCAGCACATTAGAATCACTAGGATGGGCCTTTAAAAAACTGTCACCCATTTTCGGCAGATTGATTGGACCTTGTGGTATTTTTTAAAGCTCCCCAGATGATGGTAATGTGCAGCTAGGGTTAAGAACCAGTGCACTAGTTCAGTGATTCTTAACCTTGGCTATGAATTAGCATCACCTGTGGGGCCTTTAAAATCCCATTGCTCAGGCTACACCCCCAAGCCAATTAAGTCAAAATCTCTGCTTCCAGCCTGATTCCGATACACAGCCAAAATCTGAGAGCCCTGAAGCAGAGAAGCATGTCTCAGATTCCAACTTGTACTGAATCACCTGGAGAACTTGTTAAACTGCAGATTCTGGCTCAATGAGTCTTTAATAAACCTGAAGCAGGGCATTTCTAATGTCTTCAAGTGATAATAGTGCTGCAGGTGTGAGGCCTACACTTTAAGGAGCAAAGTACTGGTATCATTTTAACATGCTGCAAAGTTGCTTTGATGAAGTCAAGAATGATCTTTAGTTAGTTGCTAACATAGACTGAGAGTAAAATCAACATAACAGTGAACAAAGTAAATCACATATTTGGGAGTAATCAAAATTGCTATCCAACCAGGCACACTGGCACATGCCTATAATCCCAGCAACTCAGGAGGCTGAAGCAGGAATAACTCAAGTTTGAGACCAGAGGTGGCCCGCATAACTTAGTGAGACCCTGACTCGAAATAAAAAATAAAAACTGGACTGGAGGTGAAGCCCAGTAAGTGCAAAGCCTTGGGTTCAACCAAAATAGCCATCCAGGAAGACAAAAGTTCAAGCAATCTTGAAAACGTGCTTTAAAGTTTTACAAAATGGCGGCTATATTCAGAGCTTTAAACCACGAAAGGCAAGTGGAAATTACATCACTTGTTAGTCACCTGTTGTGTTTAGTGCTGGCAAAAGTTAAACTGTCCTATAAGAAAGAGAATGGATACAGTCTCAGTCTCTGAGTAGTCTGGAGGAAGTAGTCTACTGTACAGAAAGTCAGAAGAGATAACAATGATTCAGGAATCTGCAGTTTGGCCTAATTCAAACATCAGTTCACATCTAGGGGTGAGTGTCAGCTGTGGCTACGTCTAAGACCAGATTCAACTATGCCTGTTGGATGCATTTTAAGGGCCTGGAGCCAAAGCTACTCCATTTTTATTTTCTGCTTTGACACTCATCAGTAGATTGTAGCAAATGTTTGCTTCTAAACTATCTTAAAATGCAGCTATTGTTATTTACAGCAAAGCTCTCTCCCCTTATAGCTACAGTGAAGATGAACTTCATGATTTATTAATGTGAGAGGTAGAATTGCTTCATGGTATATGGATGATAGGTCAGATACCTTGCCACTGTCACTTCATAGCTGTGAACTTTGGGCAATTTGTGCCTGTGCCTCAATTTCTTTATATGTAAGTCAGAGATAAAAGAGTACCTATAAACAAGTACTTTGTCCTTGGGTGCTGTCAAGTCATGTCTGGCTCATAGCAATCCTCATGGGGTTTTCAATGGCTGATTGTTTCAGGATGGCTTTGGGAGTGGACTGCTGCATCCTTCTCCCACAAACAAGTACTCAGGGATATTAGATGAATTAACACATGTAAAAGACAACAGTGCCAGGTATACTGTAAGTCCTCAGTAACACTAAGCTTATTGTTATTATTCACTGAGCATTTCTGATCCTTCTTAAGCTGCAAAGGTTAAGAGCTCTGGAGCAATCCACCTTGGTTCAAAGCCATCTCCATTCTTATTAATTGTGTGACCTGGGCCACCAGCCTCACCTCGCTACACCTCAGTTTCCTCATGGGCAAAGGGAAATAATGAGACCACTAGCCTCTTAAGGTTGTTGTGAGGGTAAATGAAGGTAAGTATGCAACATATGTTTATGACTGTTGTCATTATCATGACCATAACCACGTGTAAGGCGCTGGGGATGCAGAGGTAAGGAAGAAACATCAAGCGTGGCCCTAGGCGGAGCTAGAAAGAGATCACAAATGTAAAGCCTTTGATTTAAGGAGGTTTTACAGTGTCTAGTCACCCTTGAAGAGCAAGTAAGAAAAAGGAAATTCTGTCAGTTAATATCTCCTGTATCTGGAGTCCTTCTCTTGGTTTACAGCCGTTATTTTTGCTCTTTGCTTTAGGCCTTTCATTTGCTTAAACCTGATGGCTTGAAAGGGGAAATTCATCTGGATCCTGTCACCAAGCTGGCAGTACACTGCCACTGTTATTACAATGATTTATCATTATTCTTTCTCCACTGATTTTGACAGGAAAAGGATTGGGTTTGCTGTCTTAACATCTTGACTTTGATAGACACATTCCTCCAAAAAAGCAGCTTATGTCTTTCAATCTCACATTGTAAGAGCCATATTCCCTGGTCCAGCTAAGCCAAAACCTCCCAAACACATGTCAGATACTGATTAAACTCATACTTACATAAGTAATTGCCAGATACATTACCCTGAAAAAAATCAATTTATCAAATAGCTATCAAATAGTAATTTCTAACATGTATTAGTGTGCTTCTTAATTAGAAGAGTATTAGAGATTTGAGAAACACAAATCCCAAATCCTGGGAATATTTTTCTACTCAGCACACTGTCACTGTTTCTCCCTCAAATTCAGGACTACAGAGAAATAACTCTTGTGACTAAAGATTGATGCAAACGAAAATTATAAAGTAGACACCATCTTATTTGTATTAGTCAAAATGTGCATTCACTTTGTAACCTGGCAAAAGTAATGACTGCAAAAGGAATTAGAAATATTTTGTGTAAGCTGGAATTTGAGATAATTTCTGTACTCGTTCGGTAAGGCTATCCTACCAAACTACAAATTTGGTGCCTTAAAGGATAGAAATTTACTCTCTAGAAGTTCTGGAGGTGAGATGCTCAAAAGCAAAGTGCAGCAGTTCCATGTTGCCTCCAAGAGCTCTAGGGAAGAACCCAGCTTCTAGGGGGCCCAGGCATTCTTTGGCTTGTGGTGGTGCCACGCTGATCTCCACCTCCATCTTTACAGCATCTTATAAACATACTGGGTCAAACAAATTTTCTGGGAGGCCATGTTTTTGAACTAGCCTCTGACTGTCAGCAGACCAGATCAAACCAAAATGGAGTCACTGTGGTAAGTGCCACTTAACTAAACTGAGCTTCAAAGTGAGCCAATTTAATAAAAAACAAAGATTTCAGTGAACCTGAGTTTTCCCCATTGACATAAAATGTCTTCTTTGTGTTAACCCTATAAGGAAAGTAACTTTGAAATGATGAGCCCACTTTTTGTTCTGTATCTGCTTTCTTCAGCCTTTTTCTGCCTGTAAAGCTGGCCTCCTCTGCTCAGTGCATCAGAACACTCATTCTGTTCTATAGAGTGAAGTGTTTTCCTGTTCTAAAATCACAAAGAAAAGCCAATTCGATCCTTAAACTAAAAGTGTAGTCATTCTGTCTTTTGACACTTGTTAATGGATTTAAGGGCCACCTGGATAATACAGGATGATCTCATTTCAAGATCTTTAATTCAATTACATTTTCAAAAACACATTTTCAAAATGTTCACACTCATAGGTTCATGGGATTTGACATATCTTTTGGGGGACCGTGATTCAACCTACTATAATATCCAAAGGACTAAATGATCTGAAATTATAATAGAAAGGAAGCAAATACAGCTCATTCAGTCCCACAGTGAGTTAGAGTTCTGAGTACCACTTTAATTTCCAGTACCTACTTTCCAGCCTCAACCAATGATCCCTTACAAAAGAGGGACTTTGGTCTTTTGTTATCCATCCACTCCAAGTAGATAAGCCAAGCCAAGACACTAGTCGCTGCAAATGGTCTTTCTTAGGTGTTAACCCATGAGCCCCAGCTGGCCAGTGTCCATAGACAGAATTGTTCCCCTCTCTGCAAATGTCTGTCTCTTAAACCTTCCTGTCTCAGCAGCTGACCCCATCCTAGGCAAGCCAAGAGTCATTTTTACACAAGTGATTTACTCTGTGCAGAAGTATATCCATAATAAAGCTGATGAATCTTAAGCACCAGGGCCTTCAATAGCAAGGACCTGCCCCAAGGGATTTTTGTTTTATTATTTTCTTAAAGAGAACTTCTCAAATTGTGGGTGCTTCAGGCCTCCAAGACCTGAATCTTCCCCATATCTTTTGGTATATCAAGTGGCAGTTACAACTTATAGATCACATGATGGGGTATAACATCAGTCAAGACAATTAATCTAATTATCTATTATATGCCAATGACAGTCACAATCTTTGCCTTCACGGAATCCAAATTATAGGGGAGGCATAAATATCAATCAAATAATCACCAAATAAATGTAATTTCATGATTCAGTTAAATTCTGTGATGCTACATGTATTTAGGAAGGAACCACTTGATAACCTGCTGTAAGCAATGAGGTTTCTGAGGAAGCAATAGTGGAGCTGAAATCTCAAGAAGGTAATGATTATCTTGGCAGAAGGGAAAGTGGGAAGAGAATTGCCCAGGCTGAGGTAATAGAACCATATAGAAGGAAAAGACCACAGTGGATCCAAGGAACTGAAGGAAGGTAGATTAGCTGCAGCATAGAGAGAAAGAGCAGAATGTTAGTATAAAATAAGCTTGAGCAGGCAGACCAGCTATTCAGGACACCATCAGCAATATGAAGGCTTTCAAATTTTATAATAAGAATGAGTGTGGAAATGTGTGCTTATCCTGAGTTTTAGGGTGGGAGTGAGGAGCACAGATAAAAGGAATGACAGAATGAGATGTGTACTTTAGGAAAGCTCTGGCCACACCATGGAAGTTAGGAGGGCCAAGGAAAGGGTGGGCAAGAAGATAATGGTAGTAGCTAATAGAGAAAACCAGGACAGAAATAACAGTGCTGTGGCAGGCAAGAGTAGAAAAGATGACAAGAATTGTCAAGATGGAGAGATAGCAAGACCAAGAATAAAATCTTCATGTTGTTAGGTGCAGCCATGTCAGATCCTACTCATAGCGACACTATGTATAGCAGAAAAAAATACTCCCCATTTCTGGGCCAGGCACATGATCTTTTTCATCTTTAAGCATATTGTTGCAGACATTGTGTCAATCCATCTACTTGAGGGTCTTCCCTTTTTTTCGATGACCTCCACACTCCCACACATGATTTCCTTCTGCAGGGATCAGTCCCTCCTGACAACATGTTCAAAATACATAAGATGCAGTCTAGCCATCCTTACTGCCAAAGAGAACTCCGGTTGCACTTCTTCTAGGACAGGTCTGCTGGTTCTTTTGGCAGTCCATGATATATTCAATATTCATTTTCAGTACAATTCAAAAACATCAATTATTTTCCTGTCTCCCTTATTCAATGTTCACAACTATATGATGTGACTGAAAATACCATGGCATGAATCAGGTGTACCTTCATCTTCTGTGACATCTTTATTTTTCAACACTTTAAAGAGGTCTTTTGCAACAGCTTTTCCCAGTGCAATACATATTTTGACTTCTTGACTGATTCTTCTGTGGGTGTTGATTGTAGGACCAAGAAAAGCAAAATTTTGGATAACCTCAATCTTTTCTCTATTTATCATGAAGTTGCTTACCAGCTCAGTTGTAAAGATTTTTGTTTGTTGATGTTGAGGCATAATCCATACTGAAGGGTGTGTTCTTTGATCTTCATCAGTAAATGTTTCAAATCCTTTCCATTTTCAGCCAGCAGAGTTGTGTTATCTGTGTGATGCAGGTTGTTAGTGAATCTTCCTCAATTCATGATGCTGCATTCTTCATAAAGTCTAGCTTCTCAGATTATTTGCTCAGCATAGAGATTGAAGAGGCACAGTGAAAGGATGCTGCCCTGATGCACATCTTTCTTGATTTTAAACTAGGCATTTTTTCCTTGTTCTGTTTGAATGACTGCCTCCTGGTCCATGTACAGATTCTTCATGAGTACAATTAAGTGCTCTTGTATTCCCATTCTTTGCAATATTATCCATAATTTATTAGATGCACACAGACAAATGCCTTTGCTTACTCAGTAAATAATAAACATCTTTCTGGTATTCTCTGCTTTTGGCTAATACCTATCTGACATCAGCAATAATGTCCCTGGTTCCAGGCTTCTTCTAAATCCAGCTCAATTTTTGGCCAGTTCCCTGTTTATATATTGCTGCAGTTGCTTTTGACTGATCTTTAGAAAAATTTGACTTGCGTGTGATATTAATTATATTTTTGATAATTTCCATATTTGATTGGATCCCCTTTTTGGGAATAGGCACAAATATGGATCTTGTCCAGTCAGTTATCCATGTCACTGTTTTCCAAATCTCTTGGCATAAACAAGTAAGCACCTTCAGCGCTGTATGTTTCATGAAACATCTCTACTCATATTCCATCAATTCCTGGAGCTTTGTGTTTCACCAATTCCTTCAAGGCAGTTTCTACTTCATCCTTCAGTGCCACTGGTTCCTTATCAAGTACAACCTCATTGACTATCCACCAGTTCTTTTTGATATATTGACTCTGTGTATCCCTTCCATTTTCTTCTGATATTTCCTGTGTCCTTTAATATTTTCCCTGTAGTCCTTCACTATTGCCACTCAAGGATTAAATTTTTTTAAATTCCTTAAGTGTAAAAAAACAGAGCATGTTTCTCCCTTTTTGTTTCCTATCTCCAGCTCCTTGCCCATGTCATTATAATATTTGGTTTTGCTTCCCAAGCTTCCCTTTGAAATTTCCTGTTTAGTTCTTTAACTTCATCATGTCTTCATGTCTTCACACTTGTTGGAAAATTGATTATGAAGAGTGATGGTGAAGGAGTTTTCAGGGATAATTCTGCAGACTAAATGTTTCTGTCTCACAAAATTTATATATTAAAATCACAACCTCCAATGTGATGGTATTAAAAGGTGGAATCTATGGGAAGTGATTAGGTAATGATGGTAAAACTCCTAAGAATAGGACTTCTTGTTGTTAGGTGTCGTCAAGTCAGGTCCAACTTGTAGCAAGCCTAGGTATAACAGAACAAAACATTACCCAACACTGCCATGCCTGGCACTACTATCAGTGCCTCTCTGTTATTCACAGGGTCTTCAATAGCTGATTGTTTGGGGAATGGGCTTCCAGGTCCTTTTCCCAAATCTACAGCACCTGGTATTACCAGGTGGTCCCCATCCAAGTACTAACCAGGCCTGACCCAGCTTAGCTTCCAAGATCTAATGGGACTGGATGCCAGGCTGGTATGGCTGTAGACAAGAATAGGACTAGTTCCCCTATAATATAGTACTAGTATGCCTATAAAAAGAGGACAAAGAGAGACTCCTTGCCCCTTCTACCATGTACGGACACATGGAAAATATGCCATCTATGAAGCAGGAAGCAGGCTTCCAACCACATATCAACTCTGCCAGCATCTTGATCTTGGCCTTTTCAGACTCCAGAGTAGTAATAAATAAATTTCTGTTGTTTTCAAGCCATCCAGTCCATGGTATTTTGTTATTTCTCCAAAATGGACTCAAATAACCACTTGAATATTTGAGTTACATAGCCAAATTGTAGTATATTAACTGGGGTGGGAACTTCCCCCATTTCTTTGGATAAGAAGAGGAAGATTGAGGAGTTCCCATTCCCTATTGGGCAAATTGAATTAATCAGGATCTTGAGGCTTCCAAGTGAAAATGTCAAGTAGGAGATTGGGTATGTTCACAAGAGGGTTCTGAGATAAGACATAAATCTGTGGCTGAATAACTAGTGACAGAAGTCTTGGTGGAGGGGAGGCACAGAAGAAAAAAGAAAGCCCCTAACCAAATATTGAGAAGTATCATCTGGCTGGTCTGGGAATGTCTCGTTGTAAAGGAGAAGGAGAAACAGGAGGTAGGAGGTAAAAGAGGAGAATGCAGAACCACAAAAGTCAAGAGGAAAATAACAAGAAGGATGTGAAGAAATAAATACTACTGAACAGTGGAGGAAGATGGGGATAAGCCATTGTCCAGATTTAGAGTCACATAAGTCTGAAAGCAGTTCTCTTCTGAGGAGGTGGTAAATGAGGACAGGAGCCACACTGGAGTGGACTGTATGAGGAGGAAGGACAAAAGATTGGCTGTGGGAGGTGTGAGTTGAGGATCAATTGCTGGGTTTGCCCATTTGTTATTGTGTTCCTTTTGCTTTGGTTTATAAGTAATAGGAGGTTAAACTCAGGGCCTAACACATACTTTGCAAGTGCTCTACCACTGGGCTGCACCCCCAGCCCTTTTTCACTTTTTATCTTGAGATATGGTCTCATTAAGTTACCCAGGCTGCCTCTGGCCTCAAACTTGCAGTCCTTCGTCTGGCTACTGAGTCACTGGGATAACAGGCACGTGCCACTGTGCCTGGCTTGCTTTTGTTTTCTAATGCCTGGAAATCATTTGTTTTCACAAGCTAATAGAAGAATGTGTTTGAGATGGCAAATTGATTAGACAAGAGAGAAAGAAATCATCCTTGGCACCAGGTTCCAGAGAAGGCAGGAGGTGTGTTAGTTACTTTTCATATCACTGTGGCAAAATACCTGACAGAACAACCTGAGGAGGAAGGGCAGGTTTATGTGGCTCATAGCTCAGAGGATCTCAGCACATAGTCAGGGGAAGGCACAGCAGCAGGGCCTGTGGAGAAGACTTCTTCACGTCATGGCAGCAGGAAGCAGAGAGCTTATTGGAACTGAGAGCCCATGAAATTCCTCCAAAGACCCACCCCTCGTGGCCTACTTCCCCCAGCTAAGTCCCACCTCCCAAAGTTTCACAGCCTCTCATTACAGCACCACCACCTGGGGACCTAGCATTCAAACACATGAACTTTGGAGGACATTTTAGATTTAAACCATAAGAAGAAGGAATGAAACTCAGGCTACTGGTGGAGGAATCAGCTATAGGCAAGAAGAGAGACCCTCCTCTGTTGTAACAGGAGCAGATGTGAGGGAGGTGGAGGCAGTGAGTTTGTACTGGAAGGACAGGACCTCTGATAGTTTTATGTCCCTTCTGAGTAAGAGAACAGCAGGAAGAGGTAGCAACAATTGAGAAGGGCAAGGAGAGAGAGGGAAGAGTGTTGAAAGACTTCAACCAGGACATCATGCTCCAAACCAGAGGCCATACTGCCAGGAGAAGTCTTATGCCAGGCACAGGGGTCCAATTTTCTGGATACTCTGTGAGGCCCAGGCTGTATGGATGACCTCTCCCACAGTGTTCCTGGCTTCCGTGAAAGGATTTCCACTCATCCCACAGGAGACCTTTGGTGTCAGTAGAGGTTTAGACAAGAGGACCATATTTCAAATCTCTAGGCAGTTTTCTACCTTAGCAGATTTGAAGAATTGAATATCTCTTTGTGACAAACCATTTCTCTCTTCCAAGAAAACCACGAGTTTTTCTTGAGGAAAACTATAAAGTGGTACTCATCTGCGCACACACATTCAGAGTCCCAGATAAGTGCTCTCCATGGTGACATAAACTGTTGTGTGAGTTGCATCAGAAAGACATCTCACTAGCTCTATGGCTCTGAGAAGGGAGAAATGGCTCTGGTCTGTTTGGATTTAGATGGCATGAGGGCTGTGGGCCAACACTTGGTTTTCAGGAAATGTTTTTAATCTTATTCATACTTTCATTCTAATCCAGGAGGCCAGGCTAATATATGCAAAACAATTAGCCAACTGTCCAGACATGCAGAGCAACAGATGTTTAGAAGAGCAAACACAGCAAAGGTTTCAGTCATTGGGGAAGTGTGTAAAGAGAAGCAGGTATTTTGGATGAGGACTTGAGGGACAGAGTTCTGGGAAGCAAAGGACAAGGACAAAGCATTCCCCATAGAGGGAATGTGCGATTTCTCTGCACATTGTTCTGGCTCCATCACTTACTGTGTGTCCTTGGAAGGATTACTCAGCTTCAGTGTGCCTCCTTTTCCTTAACTTTGACATATAGTGTTTACCCAGAGGGCTGCACTGAGTCCTATACAAGGTAATTCTTACAGAGTTCTCACCACAGGGCCTGAGTTTTGTTAACCACCCTATGAATATTACCATTTTTTGTTTTGTTATTATTTGGTGTTAAAACATTAAGAGACCAACTATTTCCATATTCCAAAGCAAACTTTAAAGCCACCAAGCAGAACTCTTCAGCCCTCATCCACAGTGAGGGTGCAAAGGATTCCAAGGAAGCAATTACCAAGGAAGGGGGTCTCTTTTAGGAGAGTTGGGATATGCTTTGAATCTGATTTCCCATGGGCAGGGGTACCCCTCACCTCAAGCTGGGGAATAGGCTTTACCAGGACCAGCTGGAGGAGCCTGTGTCTAGTTCACTCCTGAGAGACACCAAGAACCCAAGGTGCTCTCTTGTGTGGCAGAGAGGAGGGACAACACTGGATTAGCCTGTGTCCCTAGAATTTGTTTAGAGCAGAGACATGAGCGTTTCCCCTTGAGAGAGTGCAAGAGGGCTGAGAGGGCCACCAATAAGGAAGAGTGGGGGAAATAGGGTAGAAATGCCTAAGAACTGAGGAAGGAACCAACATTGGCCAGTTAGAATAAAGATGCATCACCCAGGTCAGGAGAACAGTAGGAGGGAATTTAATGAAGATATATGTTGAGGGTCTTGGAGGAGGGGGGATGAGAGGAAGGAAGAATTCTCTGTGGTAAGAAAGAAACAGGGCAACAGTTACAGGAGAGGAAGAATTGGTCCTCAACTTTCAAGCCCAAGGAACACAAATGCCCGCTCAAGTCAGAAGTAGTTCGTATATGAGTTTTTAATTGCTGCTATAACAAATCCCCACACATATAGTAGGTTAAAACAAGAAAGGTTTGTTATTTTATAAATCTGGAGGTCAGAAGTCTGAGATGAGTCCCCAGGGGCTGACACCAAGGTATCAGCAGGGCTACCTTCCCTTCTAGAAGCTCTAAGGAAGAGTCTAGATCTTTCCTTTCAAGCTTCTAGACAAACCACCTTAGCTCATGGCCACCCTCCCTCATAGCTACCAATGACCTTGAGGAAGAGCCAGGTAGAGAAAGGGAAACAAGTAGTTAATGGAATCTCAGAGATCCTCTGTTTGTCAAACATTTTAGCTGTAGAACCAAAGTTGAATCAAAAACTGATATGAAAGTCAATATGTAAAACAAACAAAATAGATCTGCTGTGGCTTAAGAGAAGATAAAAGGCCCAGAACTTACTCCCTGGGCTTCCCCAATCCCCCGCCATAACAGTGAAATCCCTCAAACTCACAGTTTAAAAGCTACTTATCTAGTTTACCTTTTTGTTTTGTTTTACAGTATTAGGGGTTTGAACCCAGAGCCTCACACATACTTTGCAGTGCTCTACAACAGAGCTGCAACTCCTAGCCCATTTTTCACTTTTTATCTTGAGAGAGGGTCTTACTAAGTTGCACAGGCTGCCTCTGGCCTCAAACTTACAATCCTCCTGCCTCTACCTCTCAGGTTGCTGGACTATCAAGCTGTGCCACCACACCTGGCTGTGTAACTCTTCTTTTACAAATGAGGAAAATGATGCAGAATTTGATGTCATAAAATAAGTTATACAATAGTATCATGTGGTTACCCAAACACATTTGTTAATGTGCATGTATGCTTTGCATTCCCAGCCTTGTAGGCATAACTAATCAACCCTAGATGTGGCTTCAGAATCTTTCTCAATATAGTGTGCCAGTGAGCTGAGCACAATTGACTGGAGTTGACATGTAAAATGAACCTATTTGCCATCCAACATCTGTGTTCTAAACATTAATGCTTTTTCCTGCCCTGAATGTTCACATATATTATATATCCATCCTATCATCAACCCAAGTAATTTGTAGTTAAAAGCACAGGAAAAAACTTTAATATTATGCATAAGCCAACCAAAATCCCAGTTTTACATCACCTCTCCAGTAGGTAATGTTCCTAAATTACACATTTTAGGAGTTTAACTTTCAAATCCAGTGGTGTAAAGTAAACAATTACTATCTAATTACATTTCCTTTACTAGAATAAAATATAAAAATAAACATGCTAGATCTAGTTGTCGGTACTGTAAGTCAATGCCAACACAAAAATAAAAAGGTTGGGGAATCCATTGTTTTTGTCTCAAGTTTGGTTGGTTCAACCCTGAGTAAAAAGACATAGTATTTTAAATTTTAATTCTGACCTAGCCATCCTCACTTTTAAAATATTCAAGTGTTCCTTGTTAAGAATTTCCTTTGTGAGGGAATAGGATAGAGAGGTAGCACCTTGTTGCTGCCAGGAAAGGGCAGAAGTCCAGACTTCCTGTTTGGCTTCCATTGGTACCCAAGGATGGTGCCCCTCATACTGCTGGGCAGGGTGGCAGCTCTGGCTCCCCATGCCACTGATACTACTCCAGTCAGGAGGGACAGGAGTGCTTGCTGCTCACTCTTCACCATGTGGCTTCGATCACACATAGTGGACCGGGGGAGAGAAGTAGTCTCCAGGGTATGGTGGGAAAGTCTGGCTCCTTATTTGGCCTTCTCTGATGCTGCCCTAGGGGAGTACTGGGCTGTCTTATCAGCCTATGACAAAGTACAATCTAAGTTCCTGTGCTGGTTATTGCTGGCATGGGTGGACCTGGGATCTCAGTCTTTCCCTGTGGCATTTTGCTTGGGGAGAGTTGTTGTTGTCTAAAACTTTCCTGTCTTCCTTGGATATCCCCTTTGTAGGCCTTTGGCTAGATGGAGCAGCTTTGGTTAGGTTTTGTTATTATTTGTTTGTGGGTTTTTTATTTGTTTCTTCTATATTCTTTCCTGTCTTTTTCTGTACTGGGTTACCAGCTTCTTCAAATTCAAATTTGGGATATATTATACAAAAAAATGGTCTTGACGTCCTTAGCTGGCTTGCCTTCTTTCCTCCAGCTTTTGGAATATTCTTATATTTGTTTTATATTAATGTATAATAATTTTAGTTTTACTTAGTGGATAGAACAGGGGGAAATAAGTCTTACCCTATTTTCTGAATAATGGAAGTCTGAATTTCACTTGAATTCTTCTGGAATATATATTTTATCAGGCAGTATCTCTGGATGGAAAAATATTGAAGTCCTTTTATATATATATTAAAAATGCCTTTCTTTTGCCCTCCATAGATATATAGTTTGCCATGAGTATATGTTCATGAACTTCCAGTTTTAGTTCCAATAGCTTAGAAGCTGTTCCTCTCATCTTTGTAATAACAAAAAACTGACAAAATTGAAAATCAATGTTTTGTCTTTGGACCTTTCAGAGAAAAGAGGTCAGGGAAAAATCTCATCCCACCTCTGGAAAGCTGAGTAAATCCAGAAAGTTAGAGCAGAGATCTGCTTACCTGGAGAAGAAGCCAGTGGAGTCTTGAACTAATAAGAACACTTACCTGGTAATTTTGGTGAAATGCTGGAGGTTGAGTACATGGTAGCATGAGAGGGAGAAACTCCGATGTCCCACAGTCTTAGTGGTATCCCCACACTTTCTTTGGTTTAACTTCCTGGAACCCTGCCAGTTTTTTTCTGGTGAAGGACCAAGAAATATCCTCTGGTGATTCTGGCAGGGGAGAGAAAAAGGAACCATTGTCAGTGTTCTCCCTAACAAAGTCCAGGAGAGAAGACTTTATCAAAAACTTATCCCATGTGGAAGAAGGGCATTTTCCCAACCAGGCCTCACTAGGAGAAAACTAAGAGACTCTTGTGAAGGTCATAGGTCTGAGACATGGAAAGATTGAGATTTCATCATAAGATTACAGAACATTTCCCATCTCCATACCTTGCCACTAGACCATGAACAGTTAGTAGAGAATGGATTACAGCTAAAAAAGTTGCAAGATGCAGACTCTCCCAGAAGAAGGCTACTGGGGTAATCCCAAAGCCAACATGGGAGACCAAATAAGAACACAAAAAGAATTTCAAGCTTCTGGTACCTGAAGCTACATCAGACATTAAGACAACCAAAATCCTTGTCAAATTACATAAATCACCTACTAGCAGCCTATTTATCTCATTCCTATTTCCCATCACATTAGGCTTCAATTAAAACATTACAAGACATGCTAAAAAGCAAAGAAAAACACAATCTGAAGAGACAAAGCTAGCATCAGAACAAGACTCAGACATGACACAGATGTTGGCATATTACCCTGGGAATTTTAAATCACTGTGATAAATGTGTGAAGGTCTCTAATGGAAAAAGTAGACAACTTGCAAAAGGAGATGGATAATATTAGCAAAGACATGGTAATAATTTTTTTAAAGCTAGAAATCAAAAACTGTGTACTATTTTGGCAGTTTATAACAAATTATCAAAAACTTGGTGGCTCAAAACAACAGAGCAAAACTGGAGTCTGGAGAACAGAAATCTGAAATCAAGGATGGGTCAGGGTTGGTTCCTTCTCGAGGCTTTGAGGGAAGATCTGTTCCATGCTTCTTGAGCCTCTGGTAGTACTGAGAAAAAAAATGAAAAAAATGAATAGTGTTTATATGCACTCATCAGTAGACTATATACTGCCAAGAAAAGAACCTGTGAGCTTGAAAAAAAAAAGTCAATGGCAACTTCTAAACTGAAAATGCAAACAGAGAAAAAAAAGGATGGAGAAGAAAAAAAACATTCAACTTTGAGAAAATTACAAAAAGCATAAAAACACATAACTTGAAGAGCAGAAGAAAAAGACCAGTACATTTGACTTGAGTCTTTGAAAGGCATGCCCCCCCACCATCAGCATCACTCAGCAACAGTGACTCTGAGAGTGGCTGACATCTTCACTACTTATGACACCACTACATGACTCTCCCTATGCCTAATACTCTTGCCCTTGAAGCCATGGGCTTTGAGCCACAATGCCACTGTGTCCCCTTAATTCTCCCACCAAGCCCAGACTTGATGTTTTGAAGGTGAACATGGTAACACTTGTCCTTTGTTATCTTTATGTGGCTTCTGTGGAGGGTCCCTCATTTATGATGGTTCAACTTACAATTTTTTGACTTGATGTTGTGAAAGCAATAGGCATTTAGTAGAAACTGTCCTTCAAATTTCAAATTTTAATCTTTTCTCGGGCTAGTGATATGTGGCACAACCCCCTCTTGCAATGCTGGGCAGCCCCACAATCACCCAGGGAAACAAGTAATACTCTACAGTGTGCTCTGTTATTAAGCTAGAATGTTCAGTAGGTTTAGGTATATTTTTGACTGACAGTGTTTTCAATGTATGATGGATTTATCAGGATATAGTACCATCATTACTCGGGGAGCATCTATGCAACACAATTTCAGCATCACTTAAGGTATTTGGGGGAAACACTACTGTGTAAAAAGTTGTTAGATGGTGGAATCATATTTGATTATTAACATGAATTTATGTGGAGATAATTTCTTTCTTACAACTTTTCACATAAGTAATGCAACCCCAACCTGTAACAAATAGGAAACCAAAAAAACAGTGAGGGTCTTAAAACCAGTGCAGAGGCTCACCTGATGAGGGCAATCCAATGGATGAGCCAGAAAAGAACAGAAGGGCTTGCAGGTGCCAAAGTGCTAGTAACACAAAGCCAAAGCCGGAATGGAATAATAGTGATGCTCTTTCCTTCTCTGGCAGCCAGGACGAGAAGAGGCCTTTGTGTTCCAGCACCAACTTAACCCTTAAATGGTGTAATAGGATGCTTCCCTATGGCCCTTTTTTTAGTTCCTCCTCATCTTTCCCTTGTTAAAAGGGAAACTCATGTAATTTGGGTATCTTTCTGATTTGATGCTAGACACAGAAAACGTAAAAGCCATTTCATGATGATGAATACAGGCTGCATATTTCAGTGTTGATGGTGGAACACAAGTTGATTAGAAGCAACAAGAAAAAGACAATATGGGACTTACAGAGCCAAATTATGGGGACAGGTTATTCCTCTACCTCTTCTGGCAAGGGAAAAGTTAGTCATGAACCAGAGCTGTTCTGTGGATTACAGGGGGTAAACGTGGGGAAGGGTGCTAAAGGAGACTGCAAGCCACATGCTAGAGAGTTCTATTGTGTGGTCTGGTTGAAGACATCCATGTGTCCCATGATTTGATGAGCATCATTGAAATTTCCTGTGATTCTCCAAATGAGACTAGTCTGTTTTCTCTGGGATATGCCAGGCCTCCTAGATGTCTCAGGTATTTAAACTGAGATCTCAGTACTAGTACCATCTGGATTCCTACAGAAGAATCATGCTTCACTGAAGGCTTAAAGAAATGGAATGATTTGAATAGAAATTGTCTCTAACCTTGTGAATGATTTGATATGTCAAGTGATCATCCATGTTCTTAGGTTCTCTCTGCATAACATTGACCAGGGCCTCATTTTCACTATCAGATCTCTACTGGATTAGGTCACCCTGTAGATATATCACATCAACATACATTGTTTATTTCTGAAAAAATTTAATGGAATTTTGCTTTTTGAAAGCTCCTTAAATACTACAGCTGATTTGGATTCTTTCAGTTTTGGGAAAAATTTGCAACTTAACAGGTATCTTGACTATTCATTTTACCTACCCCAGAATGTTTCTTAATTCATAGAGATCAAATTATTTAATGTTTGAACTCTTCACCTAACAATCTAACAACCACTAAGTGAAGCCACAGATATTCTAGTCACATATCTAGCCATAGAAACCTTAGTCATTTTTTCTAAAAGATATAGAAACTACTGAAACAAGGTAAGGGATGGGGTTTGGCTCAGTTGGTAGAGTGCTGCGCCACACTTTCTTAAGACCTGGGTTTGATCCTCAGCACCACAAAAACAGGAGGATGTGGCAGTCCACTCCCAAAGCAATCCCAAAAGAATCAGCCATTGAAAACCCTATAAGGGTCACTATGAGTCAGACATGACTCGATGGCATCTAACATCAACAACAAAACAAGGTAAAGAGAACATCAATAGGCTTTTCTGTCTATCCTATTATTGTGTTTGTGACAATACCATCCTTCCCACTTCCACTGGGAACAGCCATTTTGTAAAATAGGGCCTTGCCCACTGGCTATAATGGGTTGGTCCAGAAGCAGATTCTTGACACCCATCAGTATCACTCTGGACGAATCAGAGCAAACCAATCCTTTCCAAGAATTTGTTGTTGTTGGGTGCCCTCAAGTTAGGTCCAACTCATAGTGAGTCCAACTCATAGCAGGTAGACACATAGCAACCCTATATACAATGAAACAAAACACTCCATGACACTTTGCCATGCCCGGCATTATGTCAGGGCTTCTCTGCTATTCATAGGGTTTTCAGTGGTAGGTAGATTGTTTAGGAACAGTATCTGGGAGTGGGCTGCCAGGCCCTTCTCCCATTTTTGCAGTGCTGGGGATTGAATCCAAGGCCTCAGAGAGCATAGAGCAGCACTCTAACAACTGAGTTAAACCTCAGCCCTCCTAGAGAATTTATTGATTGTATTTCAAAGAGATGCCTGCAGCTGTAGCCCTGTGGCATCCGATCCCGTCAGATCTCGGAAGCTAAGCAGGGTCGGGCCTGGTTAGTACCTGGATGGGAGACCGCCTGGGAACACCAGAAGCTGTAGGCTTGGGAGAAGGACCTGGCAACCCCCTCCCAAAAATCAATCTGCCACTGAAAACCCTATGAACAGCAGAGAAGCACTGACAATGGTGTTTCCCCTGTTGTACAGAGGGTCGCTATGAGTTGGATAC